>ML389901.1:294281-405904 GCA_005239525.1 Nicotiana knightiana | reverse complement strand
ATATATATATATATATATATATATCATACTCATCCCTTAGCTTACATTACAGCCTATAAAATCCTACTTGATCCTAGATTTTACAAGCTTAAATTAGTCGAGTCTTAAACTACGGGCAAGCCTATGGTATGAACATGGGTGGCATATGAGTTTCATTGCGAGAGTGAGTGAATTCTTTCAATATTTGAATCCTTAGATTATACTTGAATTTATATTTGAGTGTGTGGACTGTTTCTCTCTGTGGTTTGTTGGTAAGGGCACATGATGTGTGAAGGATTGATAAAGTCCTTGGTTTTTGAGTTAGCACAAGAAGCAAGACATAGAATGGAATGTAGTAGAGTCAATTTTAAGGTTAGGATGTGAGAAGAGTCACACAAATATTTCACATAGTCGTGGCATTGGTATAAAAATGAGGAAAGATGTCAATCACTCTTACGTTAGGTTCTAAGCGTTGATATAAATCATTGCCATTGCTCTGATGCTTGAGTATGCTTTGGAATTGTGTTCCTTGCCGATGTGCTTAATTTTGAGTTGCTCGAGGACGAGCAAAAATTTAAGTGTGGGGTGTTGATAAATGACTAAAAATGCACATTTTCTAGTTTAGTTTCATATCATTTTGTATGTTAGTTGTGGGAAATCACATGTTTATAAACGTGAAATATACTCATTATGTGTGTGTCATGTGTAGGAGTAAATTTGCATGGAAGTTGCCAAAAACTAGATGAGTTGATGCAAAAAGATAGAGTTGCAAGAGATGGAAGCATTCCACAATTAGTGAATTGAATGAAAGTAGGCGCGAAATAGCTTAGAAAAAAATAAATAAAACAGCGAATTATGGAGGTTGGCACTAGACCTGGCACGCGAAAGAACAAAGGAAATGAAGAAATAACTGGAAGTGTGCCAGAAGTCACGCATTGCACCAACCCTGGCACGCGTCTCAGCGTATTATTTTTGAATTAAGGGAGATCAATAATGCCCTATTCGGTATAAATACAACTTCAAGTCGTTTTTGAAGGGTACACAATATTTTGAGAGGCAAGAACATATAAGGAGCAAAACGGAGAATTCTTCTAGGAGTTTTTCATCTTCTTCTTCTTATTTCTATTGTTGGTTATGACTTTCTATATTATAATCATGCATAGTAGTATGAGTAGCTAAACCCGTCATCTAGAGTTGATGGAACCAATTGTTGGATAAAATCTTGATTGTGTTTTGATATAATTAAGTTGTTTTATTCTTTAAGTGTTCAACTATGTGTTTCTTGTGGTTAATTGAAGGGCCCTTGATTAATCGTGTCTAGTTATCTTGTGTTGCTTGAGAGAGAACACTTGAGTAGATTGTTGTTGAACAGCGCCACTTTTGAGTAATTTAAGAGATTAGTTACTTGAATTTAAAAACGAAGCTTTGGCGTGTTATTTATGAGTTGTACGAATTGTCAGTTAGAGTAGTTGGAGAGAATACTCTAGTAAATAACGTAATTGATCAAGAGATAATTGCGGTAAATAAGAACTAATCATCTTTAGGGAGTATTGCAGCGAGATTATAGCTAAGGTGTCAGGAATTAATCCGACAATTGGGAAAATCATAAACCCTTGATCTTTTAATCCTTGAATTCAACTTCATTCTTGCTCATTGATAGATTTTATTGTCATTTGTCCTTAGTTAAGTAATTTCTGTTAATTCTTAAATCAAACCTTAAAATCTGAAAGTTATCTGAGCTTATCATTAGCGATACTAAAAGTTGTAGCAAATAGGTTAGTTCTCTGTGGGATTCGACTTCGGACTCTTGAACCGGATTATTTTTGCAGCGACCGCTTAATCCTTTTATAAGCCATAGTTGAGTGTGATCACTTTACTTAGATAGTAGCTTTGAATCAAGTTCCTACACATCCTTTGCAAGTGAAGGAAAGGGGAAATTTGAGAGGCAAAATGTTAGATCCAAATAATCTGAAGCGTGGAATTTGAGAGGCATCCTGCTTTAACATACTTCTTAAAGCTTCCATCAAAGAAGAGTCAACATAGTAATTTGGATTAAACAATATACAGCCAAAGAGAGACTAAGCTGATATTTTAATTGTCTAATACACAAGACCTTCGCAGTTGTAACCCATGGTACAACAGTTTTCTCTTCGATGAAGTCAATTCTGCATCTCATACACTTAAAGCTTTACCAGAATGATCTTCAATTGAAATAGCACCACTTCCACTTTATTTTTGACTTTGGCCTATGTGTCCAGACAAGAATTATGGGGGAAATTTCACCAAAAAAAAAGCCATTTTCAGCTTGCAATTAAAAATTAGCTATTGTCGTGGAGTTTCAAATTCTATAAGAAAAACTCTAGGATAATAAAAAGACCCGACCAGTCGTTTTGCTTTCTAGAACCCGTGCCCCTAACTTGCGGGGATGGTTGGTTCGGGAATTGGAAGATTTTGGGTTAAAATTGAAACACTTAGTTCCTTAAGTTTGGACTTAAAGTCCAAGTTTGACTTCGGTCAATATTTTTGGTAAACGACCCCGAAATCAAGATTTGAAGGTTCCAATAGGTTCGTATGATGATTTCGGACATGGACGTATGTTCGAAACTAGTTTTGGATGACTAGGGTGCGTTTCGGCACCAAATGGTAGAATAAGATTCTTGAGGTTCTATAATTGAGGTTTGGAGCGTATTTCGAGGTTATCGAGGTCCAAACGAAATTCCGTGACCAGGAATAGTTCTGTAGTGTCATTCATGACTTGCTCGAAAAATTAGGTGTCGTTCCGAGTAGTATTTGTACGTTTCGGCGTGTTGGAAGTGAATTTAAGAACTTAAAGTTCATAAGTTGAATTTAGTTGGTTTTGGGGTATGATTCTTAGATTTAATATTGTTCCGGGCGTTCCGAAGGTTCGAACGAGTCAATTTTCTGATTTAGAACTTGGTGGTAAATTCGAACGGGGCCTCGGGGGCCGTGGATGTCATCCGGACGTCGCATGAGGCGAGTCCAAGCTCAAAGTGAGCTGTTGGTGCACCAGTTCTGGTGCGACCACACCTGCGGTTGGCCAGCCGCAGGTGCGAGACCGCTGAAGCGGTCGAAACCTTGTAGGTGCGATCTTTGAACGGATATCAGAATTCGTAGATCCCCCCTCCCTCTTTTTCACAGGTGCGGGCACCATTTTGCAGGTGCGATGCCCTGCCAGCCTCCCTCTTTTCCGCAGGTGCGGTCCATGCGCCCCAGATGCGAAAATCGCCGAAGGCAGTGACCTTCATTTAATACGGGAGTTTGTCATTTTTAACTCACTTCACTCATCACTTGGGCGATTTGGGAGCTTCAAAGGGGAGATTTCCACCTAGATTTCTGGGGTAAGTAATTCCTACATCATGTGAGTTTAATACATAGTTTATGGATAGATTTCAACATGTAAATTAGTGAAAATTATAGGTTTAGAGTAAAACCTAGAGTTTTGATAAAAATAAGATTAACCACGAAATTTGTTATGGAATCTACTAAAAATCATATATTATTGGTCCTTAGGTTATGGGTAACAACTTTCTTTAAGAATTTCAAAATTCCGAGCATGTGGGCCCGGAGGTGAATTTTAAGAATCTTACAAATTGGCTTGGGTAATCACTTAAATGGTGGAATTATAAGCTTTTGAGCATAGATTGACTAGTTTATGTAATGTTTGTCTAGTTTCGAGTTGTTGGCGTCACATTTGGAGATTTGAGCGTTTTCTTGAATCGGGAAGTAGGCTTGATACGAGGTAAGTCTCTTTTCTAACCTCGTAAGAGGGAACCTTCCCCCTAGGTGAAATAATTGATCATGTGAATAATTATGGGGTACTACGTACGTACCAGGTGATGAGGGTCCGTGCGTAGTGACTATTCTTGCTATGTCCAGGTAGTTTAGGCTTACACCATACCTTGTGAACAGTGTTAATTTATTTATATGCGCTATCATCATTGAGTGGAAGTTTATATCACTATCTTGAGAATTTAAAGGTTTCAAGTAAGTCATTAATTTTAAAAATGAATTGAGAAGAATGTGTTATGTTTATGTGAAACCGCTTCGCAATTATATTCCGCAAGCGGGGTGATTTTTTCCACTACTTTCATCGGAGCAGGTCGTTCGCCTCGGCAGGTTAATAGATTCATCAATGGTTCGCTCCTTTCGACCCTTCAGCAGTGGACATTTACTTTTCTTTTGGATCGGGTCGTACGTCCTTGGCATATTATGCACATGCTAATTTCTTGGTATTTTCCTGTTATTGTTAAACCGTCAAAAATGCCCTGAAGAATAAAGTAGTAATCTGATTGATAGGAATTGACACATAAAAGTACCTATGAAAAGATTTTTCATTTCTTGCTCTTATTGTTATTTATCTTTGATACTCATGCTTAGCCTTATATTTAGATAAATTGTTTTGGCCTAGTAAGTTTCAAGTCGAACTCTCGTCACTACTTCTTCAAGATTATACTGGATACTTACTGGGTACATAATGTTTATATACTCATGCTACGCTTCTGTACTTAGTTGTACAGGTTCTGAGGCAGGTGTATCTGGTTATCAGCCCGGAGCACGTTCCTGACTCCACGAGATTAGAGATTTCACGGTGAGTTGCTTCTCTTGATGTCGTTCAGCAGCACGTCTGAGTCTTTCCCTTTTGTTATTCTGTCTATATCCTCTCAGACAGTAGGATAGACGTATTTTTTTGATTTCCTTCTCCTAGATGCCTGTATACTTGTGACACCAGTTCCTGGCCCACACATTGGTAGACTAATATTTTTGAAATGTAACTATGTAAACTTAACTTCTTGATCATTGCAATTAAATTGCCTTTGATATTTGTTTTTTTCTCGTGCTCGTGTAAAATAACTCAAGTATTGTTAATAAAGTTATATAAAATTAAATAGAACTCACTAGACCAATTGTATTGGCTTGCCTAACATCGGCGTTGGGCGCAATTGCAACCTAGATTAGGATTTGGGTCATGACAATATGGTATCATAGCTCTAAGTTCACATAGGACTCACAAGTAATTGGCAAACCCAGTAGAGTCTTGCGGATCGGTACGGAGACGTTTTTATTTATCTTCGGGAGGCTATAGGGTGTTAGGAAATCTCTCTTTATTCATCTTCTGTCATGCAGTTGATAGTATACTAAATCTCACTCTTCTATTCTCACACAGATGGTAAGGACACGCACAGCAAACATTCCGGATCAGTGATGAGCTGCTCCCCCCGTTGCTAGAGGCCGAGGCAGAGGCCGGGAGAGGGCGCCGGCCCAAGTTAGGGGACGAGGGCGTCCTAGAGTTTCCCCAGTTGCACCACCAGTAGAGGACCCTATCGTTGAGGAGCAAGGCAAGGTGCCCATAGAAGATCCTACCCCGGTGGATTTCATGACAGTTTCGGGCTTTCAGGAGGTCGTGGGACGCATGATGCGGTTCATGGACACTATGACCCAGACTGGTTTATTTCTAGCAGACCCGGCCACATCTCAGGTGGGAGAGGGATCACAGAACCATACTTCCCAGGCCCCAGGACATGCAGCTGCGGTTTATCAGACTCCAGGTACCCTACCCGTGGGCGGAGCCCAGCCAGTTGCAGCAGTAGCACATGAGCCCCGGCCACCTGCGGACGGCGATCCGTAGAAGTTATTGGACAGATGGACTAGACTCCACCATCCTCTCTTTGGGGGCGAGTGTCATGAGGATGCTCAGGATTTTATTGATAGGTGCAGGGACAGACTGCACAACATGAGGATACATGAGTCTCATGGGGTTGACTTCACCACTTTCCAGCTAAAGGGCAGGGCCCATAGATGGTGGCAGTCCAGCGGATTCTCCTCCCATCACCTGGGAGCATTTCACTCAGTTATTCCTGAACAGGTATATTCCACCCTCTGGGAGGGAAGAAATGCAGTACCAGTTCGAGCAGCTTGAGCAGGGTCAGATGTCAGTGACCGACTACTAGGCGAGGTTTTCTCTCGTCACACACTTATGATACTTCCTACTGACGCAGAGAGAATGCGTAGTTTTGTTTTAGGGTTGTGCTCAGGTATTAGGGCCAACATGGCCCGAGAGGTGGATATGGGGACTCCTTATCAGCTAGTAGTGGAGATCGCCCGCAGGATTTAGGGCTATCGTCTCAGGGGTAGAGAGCAGGGGTAGCAAGATAAGAGAGCTCGGATTTCTGGAGATTTTAGGGGTGCTCCGGTTAGGGGCAGAGGTTAGTTTGGGAGGGGCCAGCCCAGCAGGCCCCCATATTCAGCACCACCACCACCTCCCCGAGGCGCTCCCGTGAGGCCTTATTTCAGTGCCATGCCGGAGATTTCTTATCGTCCGCCAGCTATTCAGGGTTCCTCTAGCGGGTATTTTGGTCATCAGCGTTCTTCCAGTGCCTATTTCACTGCCATGCTAGAGAGTTCATACTGTCCCCCAGCCATTCAGGCTTCCTCCAGTATGTATTCCGGCCACCAGGTCCAGTCTTCAGGGCAACAGTCTATGGTGCTGAGAGGTTGTTAAGAGTCTGGGATCCAGGTCACATGAAAAGCTTTTTCCCCAGGCTTCGGGGCAAGACAGTACAGTAGGGCCATCAGCCTATGATCTCAGCACCAGCAGTCCGACAACTCAGAGGTGGAGGACAAGTGGGTAGGGGTCTTCCTAGAGGTGGAGGCCAGACAAGGGGAGCTCAGCCAACTGTTATTCAGTCGGGTGGAGGCCAGTCAGCCAGCGCTCCAGCCCGATTTTATGCTTTTTCGGCCATACTAGATGCATTGGCCTTATATACCGTTATCACATGTATTATCTTCGTCTGCAGTATGGAGGCTTCAGTATTATTTGACCCAGGGTCTACCTATTCATATGTATCATCTCTATTTTCTCATTTCCTCGGTGTTCCTCGTGAGTCCTTGGTTACTCTTGTTTATATGTTCACTCATGTGGGCAATTCTGTGGTTGTGGACCGGATCTATCGGTCCTGTGTGGTTATATTTTGTGGGTTCAAGACTAAGGAGGACCTCTTGATACTTGATATGACCGGCCTTGAGGTCATCCTGGGCATGGAATGGTTATCTCCTTATCACGCCATCTTAGATTATCATACCAAGACTGTTACATTAACCATGCCTGAGTTGCCGATATTGGAGTGGAGAGGTTCCTCAGTTAGTGCAGCTAGTCGGGTTATTTCTTTTCTGAAGGCTCGGTGTATGGTCGAGAAGGGTTATTTCGCTTATGTGCGGTACACCACCGCAGAGTCTCTGATTATTAGTTTAGTTCTAGTAGTCCGGGGTTTCGCCGATGTGTTTCCTTCTGACCTCCCAGTCATGCCACCAGAGCGTGATATCGATTTCTGTATTGACTTGGCTCCAGGAACCTAGCCTATATCCATTCCACCGTACCGTATGGCCCCAAAAGAATTGAAAGAATTGAAAGAGTAGCTCGAGGAGTTGCTAGCTAAGGGGTTTACCAGACCGAGTGTATCGCCTTGGGATGCTCTAGTGTTATTTGTGAAGAAGAAGGATGAGACTATGCGGATGTGTATTGACTACCGCCAGTTGAACAAAGTTACCATCAAGAACAAGTACCTGTTGCCGCACATCGATGATTTGTTTGACCAGTTGCAGGGTGATAGGGTGTTTTCTAAGATCGACCTGAGATCGGGGTATCATCAGTTGAGGATTCGGGACTTAAATGCTCTGAAGACTGCCTTCCGTACTAGATATGGTCATTACAAGTTCCTGGTGATGTCCTTTGGCTTGACTAATGCCCCAACAGCTTTCATGGATTTGATGAACTGGGTGTTTAGGCCTTATATTGATTCCTTTGTCATTGTCTTCATTGATGACATCTTGATCTACTTACTTAGCCTGGGGGAGCATGAGCAGCATTTGAGAGTAGTGCTCCAGACCTTGCGGGAACAAATGTTGTATGCTAAGTTCTCCAAGTGTGAGTTTTGGTTAGATTCTGTAGCATTCTTGGGACATGTGGTGTCCGGAGAGGGTATCAAGGAGGATCCTAAGAAGATTGAGGTAGTTCAGGGTTGGCCACGCCCTACTTCAGCGACCGAGATCGGGAGTTTCTTAGTATTGGAAGGTTATTATCGTCGGTTTGTAGAGGGCTTTTCATCCATTGCAGCCCCTCTGACTAGGTTGACCCAGAAGGATGCCCCGTTTCGCTAGTCCGACGAGTGCGAGGCGAGCTTTCAGAAGCTCAAGACAGCTTTGACCATAGCACCAGTTCTAGTGTTGCCTTCCGGTTCAGAGATGTATACAGTTTATTGCGATGCTTCACGCATTGGCCTAGGATGTGTATTGATGCAGGAGAGACGATTTATTGCATATGCTTCACGTCAGTTGAAGATTCATGAGAAGAACTACCCCGTGCATGATTTGGAGTTGGCAGCGATTGTTCATGCTCTTAAGATTTGGAGGTATTACTTGTATGGAGTGTCTTGTGAGGTTTATACAGACCACCGCAGCTTACAGAACCAGTTCAAGAAAAGGGAACTTAATTTGGGGCAGCGTAGGTGGCTTAAGTTACTGAAGGATTTTCACATCACCATTCTTTATTATCCTGGCAAGGCGAATGTGGTTGCACACGCCTTAAGCAGGAGGGCGGAGAGTATGGGTAGCTTGGCATTCATTTCAGTGGAGGAGAGGCCACTAGCCCTAGACATTCAGTCCTTGGCTAACAGACTTGTGAGGATGGACATTTCAGAGCCCAACCGAGTTGTTGCGTGCGTTCTTGCTCAGTCGTCATTATTGGGGTAAATCAAGGCTCGGCAATTCAATGATCCGCACTTGGCAGTTCTCAGAGAGACGGTACTACAGGGTGGTGCCAAGGAGGTTTGTATTTGAGAGGATGGTGTTCTACGACTTCAGAGTCACCTATGTGCTCCTAATGTTAATGGCCTAAAGGAGAGGATTCTAGAGAAGGCACACAGTTCACGATATTCTATTCATCCAGGTGCTACGAAGATGTATCGTGACCTAAGGCAGCACTACTGGTGGTGACGGATGAAGAAAGACATAGTGGAGTATGTGGCTAGATGTCTAAACTGCCAACAAGTTAAGTATGAGCACCAGAGGTCAGGAGGCCTACTCCAGCATATGCCTATACCTGAGTGGAAATGAGAGCGCATCACTATGGACTTAGTAGTCGGGTTGCCGCGGACCTTGCAGAAGTTTAATGCGGTTTGGGTTATTGTCGATAGGTTGACCAAGTCAGTACACTTTGTTCTAGTGGCCACTACTTATACTTTAGAGAGGTTGGCTCATATTTGCATTCGGGAGATAGTCCGGTTGCACATTGTGCCTGTGTCCATCATATCAGATAGAGGTCCTCAGTTCACCTCGCATTTCTGGAGAGCCGTACAGAGTGAATTGGGCACCCGTGTAGAGCTAAGCACAGCATTTCATCCTCAGATCGACGGGCAGTCGGAGCGGATAGTTCAGATATTGGAGGACATGCTCAGGGCATGTGTGATTGACTTTGGAGGGCAGTGGGATCAGTTCTTTCCCTTGGTCGAGTTTGCGTAAAACAACAGCTATTAGTCTAACATTAAGATTGACCCATTTGAGGCTCTATATGGTCGGCGATGCCGTTCTCCCATCGGGTGGTTTGAGCCTGGCGAGACTAGGCTATTTGGTACTGACTTGGTAAAGGATACCTTGGAAAAGATAAAGTTGATTCCGGAGAGGATTCGCACGGCATAGTCCATACAGAAGAATTACGCAGATCAGAAGCCGCGTGATGTAGCATTCATGGTCGACGAGAAGGTTATCTTGAAAGTCTCGCCGATGAAGGGTTTTATGAGGTTCGGGAAGAAGGGAAAGTTGAGCCTAAGGTTTATAAGCCCATTTCAGGTGTTGAGGTGAGTTGGGGAGGTTGCTTATGAGCTTTCTCTACCTCCCAGCTTATCAGGTGTTCATCTAGTTTTCCATGTATCTATGCTGCGGAGGTACACCGACCTGTCTCATGTGTTAGACTTCAGTACCATTCAGCTATACGAGAGTGTCTCATGTGCGTAGCGACTATTCTTGCTATGTCTGGGTAGTTTAGGCTTAAACCATACCTTGTGAACATTATTAAATGATTTATATGCGCTATCATCATTGAGTGAAAGTTTTTATCAATATCTTAAAAATTTAAAGGTTTCAAGTCATTAATTTGAAAAATGAATTAAGAAGAATGTGTTATGTTTATGTGAAACCGCTTCGCAATTATATTCCGCGAGCGGGGTGATTTCTTCCACTACTCTCATGGGAGCAGGCCGTTCGCCTCGGCAGATTAATAGATGCATCTATAGTTTGCGTCGTTCGACCCTTCAGTAGTGCACATTTATTTTTTTGTTGGATCGTGTCGTACGTCCTTGGCATATTATGCGCATGCTAAAGTCTTGGTGTTTTCCTGTGATTGTTAAACCGTTAAAAATGCCCTGAAGAATAAAGTAGTAATCTTATTGATAGGAATTGACACATAAAAGTACCTGTGAAAAGATTTATCATTTCTTGTTCTTATTGTTATTCATCTTTGATACTCATGCTTAGCCTTATATATAAATAAATTGTTTTGGCCTATTAAGTGTCAAGTCGACCTCTCGTCACTACTTCTTCGAGATTATACTGGATAATTACTGGGTACATAATGTTTATGTACTCATGCTACGCTTCTGTACTTAATTGTACAGGTTCTGAGGTAGGTGCATCTGGTTATCAGCCCGGAGCACGTTCTTGACTCCACGAGATCAGAGATTCCACGGTGAGCAGCTTTTCTTGATGTCGTTCAGCACCACGTTGGAGTCTTTCCCTTTTGTTATTCTATATACATCCTCTCAGACAGTAGGATAGACATATTCTTTCGATTTCCTTCTACTAGATGCTTGTATACTACTTGTGACTGTATTGGTAAAAAAAGAGTTTCACACGTATGATAATTCTTGATGACTCAGCCGGCTACGTGGATCAAGGAAAACATGACAGCTGGACATGATTCTATAAAGAGGTGCGAAGCAAAGAGACACGACTCAATAAACCTACGGAGTAATCAGCTATGAGAAACTCAACCTGATTGAGACAAGGAAGAGACACGGTCAGAATGAACTTTTCTGTGCATCATATTATTGTCTATTTAGTTACTCCTTTTTATTTATTATTATTTCCTGGATTATCAGAAACCCGTGTTCATCCTAAAAATAGCTTTGGTCAAAGGATCTAATTCTTTGGTTAAACAAATTGGTTCTGTTATGGGGAAGTGAGATAATCTTTGTTTTCTTTTCAAGCGATATCCTCTGAACTATTACGAATTCCAACAACAACAACCAGCAGAGAAATGGAACCCCGGCTCCATCACCTTTAGGAACCCCACGTGGTTCAAGGGAACAATCTCCAGAAAGATCCAATAACAACAACGATAATAATGATCAAACGGTAGAACAAGATCGGGTAAAGCAAATGATTGCAGAGTATGTGGGACAAGCTTTGCAAGAATTTGCAAGGGGATTACCAGTGGCATCACCTGCATCACTGACACCACCTCCCAATAACATTATCACTGTGGAAAACCCTCACTCTGGGATGGTGAACTCAGCAAGGGATGACACTCCTAACAAATCTCTCGAAGCGAGACCAGGTATGACTAATAACTCTGAATTACAAAATTTACTGCTAACCTTGCAGAAATAGGTGAAGAAACAAAATGATCGAATCGAGAAAATTCCCGGAGTACCACCTATTATCAAAGGCATTGATGTTGATAGATATTCTCAACAACCTTGGAAACCAAGCGCAACACTCTTGCCTATACCCAAGAAGTTTAAAATGTCTGACGTTCCTAACTGACCCACGTGACTGGTTTTACCACCGGAGTAAAGGTCAACGACTTAACAAAACAAGATATTGAATCAGTCCTTGTCAAAAAATTCGGAGAAACACTTACCAAAGGAGCCCTAACCTGGTATTCTCTTCTCCCTGAAAATTCTATCGATTCTTTTGCTGAGCTTGCAGTTTCTTTCATAAAAGCACACTCCGGTGTGCAAAGAGTCCAGAAAAGAATGGAGGACATATTTAAAATAAAGCAAGCAGACACGAAACTACTCCGTGAATTTGTAGATAGGTTCCAACGAGAAATAATGCAACTACCAAGGGTGCCTGATAATTGGGCAGCCATGGCATTTGCAAGTAATCTAAATGACAAAAGCTCAGAAGCCACGAGGAGACTCAAAGAAAGCTTGAGAGAATTCCAAGCTACAACGTGGAACGATGTTTATAACTGTTACAGTACTAAACTTTACATAGAAGAAGTAACCATTTCTCGTTCAAAAGATAAGGATCGTACCAGATCCAGACGTTCCGAATCAGACAGGAGATCAGGTAAAAAATAGGTACGATCCTTACTTGGGACCATCGGGACATGAAACTCGTCCCAAGTTCGAAAACACCAGGTTNGGACCATCGGGACGTGAAACTCGTCCCAGGTTCGAAAACACCAGGTCAGATTATATACCACCAAGCAGAGATGCGGGCTCGTCCTCATCTAGATCCAGAAAGGATCGAGATGAACGACCTAGAGGTAATGCACGAATTGGGGATCACACATTTAATGTAAGTACCCCTGAACTTGTTTCAATATTAATAAATATGGGTGATAAGGTTCGATGGCCCAAAGAAATGCGGTCAAACCCAACTCAAAGGAATCTAGATTTCTGGTGTGAATTCCATAATGATCATGGACATAAGACTGCAGATTGCATGTTTTTACAACGTGAAATAGAACAAATATTGAAACAGCGCTATTTAACAGAATTGTTTAGTGATAAAGGTAAACAGGCATACATGAAGAACAGGCTGGAGCCCCCGAAGCCTCCATCTCCAAAAAGAGCCGTCAATGTGATACATGGAGGAGAGGAAGTAAACGGAATAGTTTGAAAATTAGCCTTGAAGGTCACAGTTACACACGGAAAGCGGGTTCGAGAAAATCCGGACGTAGATGATATAACCTTTGATGATGCAGATTTCGGTGGACTAATGCTCCCCCACCACGATGCTCTGGTAATATCCTTACCCATTCATGACACAAACATTAAAAGAGTGTTGATTGATCCAGGTAGTTCAGTCAACATTATCTTGCTAAGAGTTGTGGAATAAATTCTCTTGGGAAATCAGGTGATCCCAAAGGGGGTTTGACAACTCTACAGTGATAACCAAAGGAAAAATTGAACTTATCACTTATTCCGAGGGAGTAATTAAAAACACAAAATTCCAAGTCGTTGCTACTGACATGGCTTATAACGTAATCATGGGAAGGCCCTGGATCCACGACATGAAAGCAGTACCATCTACCTTGCATCAGGTAATAAAATTCCCTTCAGAATGGGGAATCAGACAGATTAGAGGAGATCAACAAATCTCTAGAAATATAAATTATGTGGTGCATTATAACAAAAAAGTAGAGACAGAAGAATCGGAAGATATGGAAATCTCCCAGGCAGATGTTATCGACAAACAGGTACGAAAAAACCAATTGACCAAACATGCATGAAAGAAGTAAGTGTTCAAACAGATACGGAAGAAGATATTCACGAAAAGGTGAATCAAGTCACCATAGAAGATAAACTGGACCACACTTATGTAGATTCCAGATCGGATGTCATTCATGAACCGGAGGAAGAGGAGCACATCAAAACAACTACGGAAGAGCTCGAAGCTGTTCCATTGTTTGAAAAAAAACTGAACAGAAAGTGTATGTAGGCACGAGGCTGAGCCCCGGTCGAAGAGGTAAGTTAATTGATTATTTAAAGGCTAACACATATTGCTTTGCGTGGTCCTACTCAAATATGACAAGTGTCCCACAAGAAGTGATGGCTCATAAACTAAATGAAGATACATCCTTCATACCCATTAAGTAGATGAAAAGAAAGCAAGGACCATTCAAGAACCAAGTGACTGACGAAGAGGTATAGAAACTCTTAAAAATTGGTTCGATACGAGAGGTAACGTACCCTAACTGGCTAGCCAACACTGTGGTAGTACCTAAAAAGAATGGAAAATGCAGAGTATGCGTAGATTATACTGACTTAAATAAATCATGCCCTAAAGATTCATTCCCATTACCACATATAGATCAAATGATTGATGCCACCGCAGGTCATGAATTGTTAAGCTTTCTAGATGCGTATTCTGGTTATAATCAGATTAAAATGGATCCCTCAGATGAGGAAAACCCTCCTTTATTACAAACATGGGGACTTATTTTTATAAAGTCATGCCTTTTGGCTTAAAAACGCTGGAGCCACCTATCAAAGGCTAGTGACCCAGATGTTCCACATCTGGAAAAAATGATGGAAGTTTACATCGATGACATGCTGGTAAAATCAACACGGGCGGAAGACCATTTCCAGCACCTCTCTATTACCTTTGACATTTTACGCAGGTATAATATGAAGCTGAATCCAGAAAATGCGCTTTTGGCGTAGAATCAGGTAAATTCTTGGGTTTCCTTGTATCAAACAAAGGAATAGTAAATACTAATCAAATTAAAGATATAGAATAAATACCTGATGTACTTATAAACAAAAAAGAAGTTCAAAGACTAACGAGAAGAATTGCAGCCTTAGGAAGATTTATTTCCAAATTTTTCGAGAAAAGGTTTAAATTCTTTGCAGTTTTCAAAAGGCAAAATCAGTTCGAATGGCCTGAAGAATGTCGACATGCTCTCAAAGACCTAAAGGCTTATCTATCAAAACCTTCGTTGTTGTTAAATCCAAAAGGGGGGCAATAATATCCTCATGGCCCTTCATGAAATGGGGTATGGACATAGTGGGACCTCTTCCCACAGCTAAAGGAAAGGTATGATTTTTTACTCGTGCTACCCGACTATTTTACAAAATGGGTAGAGGCAAAAGCTTTCAAACAGGTGCGAGAAAAGGAAGTTAAAATCTTCTTATGGCGAAACATAATATGTCACTTTGGGATACCAAAGGAGATCGCGTGTGATAATGGCCCACAATTCATAGGCTCGCAAATCTCATAATTCTTCGAAAGCTGGAAAATCAAACGGATCACTTCAACGCCATACCACCCCGTGGCTAATGGTCAAACTGAGTCAACGAATAAAGTCATCATCAACAATCTAAAGAAGCGGCTAGATAAAGCCAAAGGAAACTGGCCTAATGAGTTACCAGTGGTACTATGGGCATACAGAACAACTTCAAAAATAGCCATGGGAGAAACTCCGTTCGCACTTGTCTATGGCGCAAAAGCCTTAATACCTGTGGAGATTGGCGAACAAGCGTAAGGTTTACAACAGCCACGGAGGAAGCAAACGACGACGAATTGAGGACCAATCTGGACATGCTCGAACCACGGAGAGAAGCAGCACTAATACGGATGGCAGCTCAAAAAAAAATCATAGAGCATTATTACAACCGTAAATCTCATCTCAAGTATATCAAGATTGGGGACTTCGTCCTCAAAAAATTCTTTCAATCAACGAAAGAAGCAGGTACAGGAAATCTAAGTCCAAACTAGGAAGGACCCTACAAAGTCTGAGGCATAGCTGGGAAGGGCGCCTAAGAGCTGGAAGCTATGGACGGTAGAATCCTACGAACAAGTTAGAATTCCATCCACTTGAAGAAATACTACTTCTAAGGAAAAGAAGTTGATACCCCCGATCAAGTATCACATGTTCGATTTTATTTTGAACATTTAAAATTTTACTAACCTTTTTAAATGATAGGCATAAATCTAACCCATCACCAAATGACGATATTAGACCTGCAAAGACGCAAGGAAGTAACTGAATTCCAGGTCTAGGGTTACACTTTCTGATGGACGTTTTAAAGGGTTAAGCAGTCATCATATAAAAACTATATACCTTCGAGTCCCGCATGTTTTTCATTTTCAGGAAAAGGACCACAAGGAAGGAATAGTCAAGTGATCNAATTCCCGGTCTAGGGTTACACTTTCTGATGGACGTTTTAAAGGGTTAAGCAGTCATCATATAAAAACTATATACCTTCGAGTCCCGCATGTTTTTCCTTTTCAGGAAAAGGACCACAAGGAAGGAATAGTCAAGTGCTCGAGATTTCATTCTTCAAAGCTCAAACACTTGGGGGACTATACAGTATGGAAGGCTAAGACGAAACAAAGAAGACTATCAAAAAGTCAAAACTCAAGCCTAAAGATCCATCTACCCAACAAGTCAAGTGATACGAGCAGAATCGAAAGAGCCGAAGACTCAAATACAAACACAAATCCAAAAAACCTTCAAACATGTTCAAGTTGAAAGGAAAAATATTAGCTACGAGGAAGAAATGCACATATTTGTACTTATTCAAAAGAAAACTGTTGTAACGAAAAACAGTTATGGATAAAAGATCATCATCATTGAACTCATTCAAAAACTGTTGTCACTAAAAACAGTTACAAAATCTTTGTACTCACATGTAAAAATGTTATCAAATAAAATAGTTACGGATGAAAAAGCATTTCCTCGTGATCATTGAAAACTGTTACGAACAAAAAACAGTTGTTCTCTTGTATTAACTCGAAAAAACTGTTACATACGAAAAATAGTTACAAAATACAAGTGTACATCAAATCTGTTAAAATAAAAAAGTTGCAACATGAGTTTTAGACGATAATCGAACACATGTAAAATGTTGTGGAAGTTCAAACAAAAAATTTCTCTAAGAAACATTCTTAAACATGTGAAAAATTCCTATCACTCGATTGCATTATTACACCATTATGAAGTTGAGACGTCTTCTTCATTAAGTGTCGATCAAAAAGGAGCCTCTTTCATAAATTTTGCCTACTAAAAAAAGGCACACATTTTATTTGATACCGTGCCTATTACGAAAAGGTACGAGTAATCTAAAGCATTCTATATGCAAAACTCAGAGATAAAACTAAAACCTCAAAAAATAAAGCTTGCAAAAGACTGAAAGAGTAGAACAGAGACTCAGTAACAAAAGTCATATTTTGCATTGATATGATAAAACGGCTAAGTAGAAACTAAGTATTAAATTTATACTTAGCCGTATATATTGTATTTATATTAAGGTGTCCCTAAGTTGTCAGTTGGGGACTTTAAAAGATCCAAACTTACCCACGATGGAGCTGGGGGTAACCACCAATCAAATAAAAAAATGAAGGGGAACCAACATCCTAATTGTGTTTAGAAGGGGGATCAACTTATTGGCCGGCAGAGGAAGCAAGAGTAGCTTAAGACGAGGGGACTTGAGCAGCAGGAGCCTCACCTTCGGGTGAAGAGAGATTCTGACCTTGTTGAGATTTTTCCATGGCTTCTTTGATTTTAGTCGTTTCAGCGTTAAGGTCGAAACCCTTTTGACTCATTTCAGTCAATGTGTCAAGGCGAGAATTCATATACGCCCAAATGACATCGACAGTTGCCGCCTCCTCAAGATCTTGGTAATCATTCTCCCATATCATAATCTCAGCTCCCAGCCCATCCCTCTCAGCCTCAATATCATCTTTGGCGACCCATAAAGGTACAACATACCTCTCCAAGAATTGAATTTTGTCCAAGGCATTGCGAAGATCCTCTTGGGTCTGGGTTAGAGACTGCAAAAGATCACTGAATACTCTTCTTTCTGATTCAGCAAGGCTTTTAAACTCCTAGCTTCTTCTGAGGCACGTGAAAACTGCTCGGCAAATGAAGACTCAAGAATGCTCTTGTGTTTGTCCACCTGGTTAGAAGAAGCTTTCTTCACTGCCAACTCCACTGCCATGACTCTCATCTTCTTCTCCAAGGTACATTTTTCTTCCTCTAAGGCCTCCATGTCGAGCCTTAAGCATTCATATTGCCCCTTCCAGTTATCAACTTTAGAATGCCACTCTTTTATTTCTTGCTTCGTGTTAGAAAACCTCTTCATGAGCTCCATGCCTATAAGATTGATCTACAAAAAGTAAATCAGTTAAATACGACAATTACATGTACGATCATGAAATGCAAAAGAATATACTTTACCTTCAAAGATGTATGCACGACCTCATTAGCCCAAGTAATAGAACTGTGGCTATCCAGTTTGGTCCTCTCTGTTGGGCCTATCAAGGCTTCAGCCACACCTCAGGCTGACCAGACTTCTTAAAAAGACTCCCACCAGCTGGAACATCTATTAGAACTTGTTGCACCTCCCTGTTGGAAGACCCTACTTCTCTGACAGAAGGCACGGAAACAGGCAGAGATGTACAAGCCACGGGCACGGAAGCAGGCAGATATGTACAAGCCACGGGCACGGAAGTCTGGGGAGCTGAGAAAGCCATGGGGAAAGTAGTAACATGAGCGGTAATAGCCAAGGGAGTGGAGGAGGTAATAGGAGCAGATGAAGGAACTTCTCTAAAATAAGGAGGAAGAACGGCCAAGGGAGCTTCATTTACATCAGGGTCGAAGCCTTCACGAAACAGATGATCCACAGAATCATGCGCAGGAGAGAGAGAAGCATCCGCAGAGGAAGAAGGTCTAACATCAGGCACAGAAGACAATGCCACGGGTGTAGACTCATCGTCTAAAATCACCCTCTTTCTACGTGACATGTGCATCAAGGTGTCCTCCTCTTCTTCTTCTTCTTATTCTTCTTCTTCTTCTTCTTCTTCTTCTTCTTCTTCTTCTTCTTCTTATTCTTCTTCTTCTTCTTCTAAGGTCCTAGACCCACCAACCTTCCTCTTCAAAGAAGAAGAACTAGCAATAATTTCCTGGGCCTATGTAACGACCGACCAGTTGTTTTGTGTTATCGGACCCTGTTCCCCTAAATGAAACTTCCCATAGCGGCTTATTGTGATTTATGACTTGCGGGGGCGGGTGGTCCCGGTTTCGGAAATGTTTAAAGCAATATTGGAACACTTGGTTCCTTCAAGTTGGCTTTTAAGGCCAAGTTTGACTTCGGTCAACATTTTAGTAAACGACCTTGGAATTGAGTTTTGATGGTTCTGGTAGCTTCGTATGATGATTTCGGACTTGGGTGTATGTTCGGAATGGGTTTCAGATGACCCGGGAGCGTTTCGGTGCCCAATATTGAAATAAGGGTTCCTTAAGTTCATATTGTGGTTTGGGACGTGTTTTTCTATTATCGAGGTCCGAATAGAATTTCGAGATTGGGAATAGTTCCAATTATTTCATTTATGACTTGCATGCAAAATTTGGTGTCATTCCGAGTAGTATAGGTCGGTTCGGCGCATTGTTAGCGAATTCAAGAAAACTTAAAGTTCCTAAGTTTGGTTCTAGGGGTTTTGAGGTGTGATTTTGAGTTTTAGCATTGTTGTGGGTGTTCCGAAGGCTTGAGCGAGTCCGTATTATGATTTGGGACTTGTTGGTATATTTGGACAGGCGCTCGGGTGGGCCTAGGTGCTTCTCGGGCACCAAACGAGGCCAAAAACCAGCTGAAGCAGTTGCTGGTGCACCTGATCTGGTGTGACCACAGGTGCAGTTGCCCAGTCGCAGGTGCGAGACCGCTCCTGCGGTCCAGGCCTCACAGGTGCGACCCCCAGGTGGGTTTCCCAGTTCTCACAGGTGCGGAATCTTTCCCGCAGGTGTAGAGCCGCAGGTGCGGACTCCAGCCCGCAGATGCGAGCCCAGGCCCTTGCGCTATTGCTCGCAGGTGCGAGACCGCAGGTGCGGTCGTCGAGTCGCAGGTGCGGAAACCCCTGTAGGCAGTAAGGTCTTTAAGTGCGGGATTACCCCATTTTCACTCCATTTTCTTCCACCGTAGGCGATTTTGAGAGCTTGGAAAAGAGCCCCACGACCCAGCCACTGAGAGGTAAGTAAATTCTACCCTAAGGTTAGTTAATGCATGAATTCCTAGTTGAATTTAACTACCTAATTAGTGAAAAAATAAGGAATTGGGTAGTAACCTAGGGCTTTCGAGAATTTAAAGAATTACTTGTGAATTGGCTATAAAATCATACAAAATCATATATTAATGATCCTTAGGTTATGGGTGAGTGTTTCCTTCGAGAATTTTTGAAATCCGAGCATGCGGGCCTGGAGTTGGATTTTGGGATTTCTTCAAGAATGATGAATTTGACTAAATAATAGCAGAATTCCATGCTTTGAGTATAATTAGACATATTTATGTAACGTTTGAGTAGTTTTAATTCCTTGGGTGACGAGTTCGGAGTTTCGGGTGCATTTTTGACCCGGGGAGTAGGTTCGACGCAAGGTGAGTCTCCTTTCTAACCTTGTAAGAGGGAATTGTCCCCATAGGTGATTATAAATGGTTGTTTGTCCTTATTTGCAGGGGCTGCACATGCACGAAGTGACGAGAGTCCGTGCGTATCTACTATTATGCCTTGTCGGGTAGTTTAGGACTCACAAGCATGTTTTATGTGTTGTATCTGTGATCTTGCATATGGTCTAAGTAGTCTAATGTCCTCGAATCTCACATGTGAAGGACTAAGAAGTTATGTTTTGAAGTTTACATTATTAAATTCTCATCCTATCAGTATGTTCCCTGCTAAGTTATCTGGAATCTCCTGCTAATCATGTATTTATACGGGAACCCGAGTCGCATGAATGATTCGCGAGCGGGACAACCCTATTATTATGTTAACCCGAGTTGCATGAATTATTCGTGATCGGGTAGTCTTAGTATTATATTAACCATGTCGCATGTTCGATTCGCGAGCGGGGCAGATAGATGCATCTATGGTTCAGGCCGTTCGACCCTCAGTAGTGCACATTTACTTTTCACATCATAATGACCGTACGTTCATAGCCTGTTATATGTTTGGTAATTTATGAGAAGCCCTGTAATTGTAACTGTTGATTTCATGAAATAAAGAAGGTTAATTAGCTTGTATGCCATGGAAAGGGATGGCTTGAGGGTATTAGATATTGTTATTTGATGATCATTTCCTTAATACTGTTCAATACTGCTATTACCGATTAGCCTGTATTCATTTCACATTGTCTGACCCTAGTAAGTATCACGTCGACCTCTCATCACTACTTCTTCGAGGTTAGGCGGGATACTCACTGGGTACATATCTGTTTATGTACTCATGCTACGCTTCTATACTTAATTGTACAGGTTCTGAGGCTGGTGCATCTGGTTATCCGACCGGAGCTTGACCCTAGGAGTATATTCTGGACCTGACTCCACGGTGAGTTGCTTTCCTTGGAGATTCTCGGCAACACTATGGAGTTATCTTTTGTCTATTTCTGTCTACTTCCTTCAGACAGTAGAACAATTTATTTCATCTTTTGTATATTCTACTAGTTCGCCTGTAGACTTGTGACACTAGTTCCTGGCACATAGTAGACTTTATATTTTTTTGGAAATGTATATATTGGTTCATGATCCTTATGGCTACCTTTATGTAAGTTGTCTACTTTATCCATTTCCACTTAAACGTTCTTAAGCTTTAAAATTTGGTAAGTGTGGGGATGTTTTTATAAATTAAGGAAATTGCACTAGTAACTAAACGGTTGGCTTGCTTGACCCAGGTGTTGGGCGCCATCACGACCTGGGTTAGGATTTTGGGTCCTGACAGCCTGAGCCACGGACATTTTGGAAACAGACACAGCAGATACTCCACGGATAGGGAACCCTATCAAAAATAAAGGGTTAAAATGAGAAAGAGATTCGATCAAGGAAAGAAACGAAAACAAAAGCTTCACTTACCGTGAGTTTTCACTTTCTAACCGTACTTCCCGAAGAAGTAGTTCCAAGACCTTTCTTCCAATGGAGCAATCGACAAAAACTTTTCTACCCAACCACGGATACCAGAGACATTCTCAACAATACCCATGATTGCTGAAAGAAGAAAAAAAACAGCTACGGTGTTAATAAAACACTTAAAGCAAAAAAGGAAGAATAACGAATGTGAGCTAAAATGTACTCACGTGCACGATTCCACTTCTAGGGGAAGGGAAGATTTTCTTCACCTACTAAACTAGCAGTGGGCGCAACAACGTACCGAAGGTACCAACCTCTATCCTTATTGTCTTCAGGGGTTACCAGCACTCCTTTACTCCTGGCAGCCAGAGTAAAAATCCCTTGAAGAAATAAGGCAGGAGAATAAAGATGAATGAGATGATTAAAGGTAAAAGGAACCGAGGCTAAACTAGATAAACATCTGAGTCATGCAACAACCCGCCACACAAGAGGACCAACTTGTCCTAAGCAAATTTTGAAGAAACGACAGAATTCGATGATGACTGGATCAATAGGAGGTTTAAACCCTAAAGTAAAAGGGTTGGTATAAACGTAAGAATACCCCGTCTCGTAAGACGTTATTCTTTGGTTTTCACTTGGAACTATGATAGGAAAATCAGACTTCCAAGAACATTCCTTGTGAACAAGGGGAACTAAACCTTCAGTAATAAGGGTAGGGTACCTATCAGCACTATCAAGGAATAACGACTAATCAACACGGACCTGACTATCCCTAGTGAAGGTAAACTCAGCAGGAATGATTTCATCAACTCGTGGTTCGGGTAAGGGTTCATGATGTTCTCTACCCTTAGATGAAGATATGGAAGCCCTAGCTCTTGGAGAAACTAAAGACCTAGAAGAAGGAGGGGAAGTAATTTGGGAAGAAGAAGAACCTCTTAAAGGAGTCTAAACTCCTCAGTCTACCACCTCTCCGGCTCCGCATCGGAGCAGAAGAAGGGGTCAAATCATCCACATTTATCACTTTTTTAGGTTGGTTCGATGAAGACATATTTACGAAGACAAGAGAAAAAAACTTTTTACAAATAAAGAAGACAAGTTAGAAGTGTTTCGTGAAAGTAAAGAAAAGAAAAGAGGTATTTATACTTGAAGACAACCATCAAACATGGGAAAAAATAATGATGAGAAAGTCATAATTGAAGGTGTCACTTCGTGACTGATGCATCCGCAAAAAACCTTAAAAGGCACCGAGTAACTGCAGAACCAATCCAGAGGGAACACGTGGCTTGAGCATTAGATGGAAGTGACAAGTGACGCCTATGTTCAGAGAATGATACAATGTTTCGAGGTGAAATGGCGGCAAAATATTCCCTCCATAAATGTGTATCCACTTACTAAATATTAATCGATAAATAAATAGTAAGTGGCGGGACTATCTGTATTTGTAAAAAAAGAGTTTCACACGTATGATAATTCTTGATGACTCAGCCGGCTACGTGGACCAAGGAAAACATGACAGCTGGACATGATTCTATAAAGAGGTGCGAAGCAAGGAGACACGACTCAATAAACCTACGGAGTAATCAGCTACGAGAAACTCAACCTGATTGAGACAAGGAAGATACACGGTCAGAATGAATCCGGACAAAGCTACGAGCAGATTCAGAGACCCTCAATTAATGACTAATGCGTACACAACCTTCATGCAACAATTACGGTCATTCTATGTAACGTCCCACTAATGTAATAATTAGTCATTAATGAGCGATCATTGTAAGAGGTAGACGTTGTATTAAAAAATTCCCTATATAAAGGAATAAAATATAACTTGTAAGGGCATCTGAACTACGAATACAATACATTTTACTTTTCTGTGCATCATATTATTGTCTATTTACTTACTCCTTTTTATTTATTATTATTTCCTGGATTATCAGAAACCCGTGTTCATCCTAAAAATAGCTTTGGTCAAAGGATCTAATTCTTTGGTTAAACAGTGACATCAATTCGTGGTACACACATTAGTAGACTATTCTTTTGGAAATGTAACTATTTAAAATTAACTTCTTGATCGTTGCAGTTAAATTGCCTTTGATATTGTTATTTTCTCCTACTCGTGAAGAAAAACTCAAGTATTGTTAATAAAGTTATATAAAATTAAATGGAACTCACTAGACCAATTGTATTGGCTTGCTTAACATCGGTGTTGGACGCCATTGCGATCTAGATTAGGATTTGGGTCGTGACATATAATAATAGAATTTAAATCTCTGGAACAGTAGCTAATTTTTAAGGATATGACCGGAAAATGACCAATGGACGCTATTTCTACAAAATTATGAGAGATTCTTGGGCGGTTTTCTTGGCTTTTTGGTACTATTAGTTGTGGCTGATTTTAGGGGAAAATCTTTTGTTAAAGAATCAAGTTTAGAGGCTCTATTTTACTACATCAAGTACCCCTACATCAATTTTCTTCTCATGATTTATTTTATTTGGACTATTGGGACTAATAGAGGAATTTTATTCTTTAGGCTCACGCAACCAATAATACTTGTTTGAGACTAACTCATAACTTGGCAAGTTTTCTTTTTATTTGAATGATATATAATTTGTAATGCATTTGGAACTGATCACTGCCTTCAAATGATAAACTGCTACTCCTGATAACATTGCTAATGTTAAAGCTTGTGCGTGTAACCTGTTTGCCAACGGAAAATCCTGTTAATAACACAGATAGAGAATCTCTCTCACACACACATATATACGGTCAGAATCGGGCTTGTATAATTAATCGAGACCGGAGCGGCAGATTGAGGTTGGATCTCAAGTTATATTCGATCAAAACATGTATAGATATTGTCTAGCTCGTGATTCAAGAATCGATCAAGTCGAAACTAGCAAAGTTTGAGACCGGCCAATATCGGGATTGAGCTAAATGGGGGACCGGTCAAGATCGAGATTGGACAAGATTGAGATCGGACTAAATATAGAGACCTATTGAGGCCGAAGATCGACCTCGATCGAGGAAAGCTTATCGAGCTAAAATACAGAGCGCCAAAATATCAGCAATTGGGCGAGAATATCAGCGAAAATCATGGCGCAAATCAAGGAAAGACTAATTAATTAATCTATCATGGAATCCCCACTATGTATTTTTAATTATATCCAAAATAGGATTTCCCCACTATATTAACGGCTGTTATCATTTGTAGAAAGGGGCAGATTCATTGAGATTCATAGAATATAAAGGAACAACTATCTTTCTTTTGTTTCTGGATTTTCTAGCCATATTGTTTTTCTATTAGTTGTTCTTCATTCAATTCAAAAGTGATAAAATTTGAAAGCTTCGGCTAACTAATCCATTCGGTTTGCATTCATTTCTTTTACATCTAATTTTGATATTCATTTATCTATCTTTCCCCATTTGTACGAAGTTATACCACGAATCCTTAAAACTACGTATAAATTCAATTGCTATCTGTTTTTCGGGTAAACAGTTTGGCGCCCATTGTAGGGATAAGGATAATAGTGGTTAGTTGATATAAATCCTTGTAAAACATATTATTTCACACTTGCTCTTCGAAGTATCTTTGATTTCAGGCTAAAAGTTACAAACTCTCAATTAGTGCCCCTACATATCGACAACGAATTTGGCCATCAAGATGAGAATAACAACGTGGCGCCCGGGGACGAAAGGCCACCCACTGACCCCTCGGGACTCGGGCTATGGATCCAATTGACGTTAATTCACATGTGGCCATAGAAGTGAACCAACATTCCGGCCGCGAAAACAGCATTCATGGTCGAACTCAATCAGCAGTTCGAAATACCGAAAATATTGGGGAAGACGGGATCAGCCTGCGTATGATTTTTGAAATGCTCCAAGCTCAACAGGTAGCGATAGCTCAGTTACAGAGCCAAACCCAAGCACCGAGTAGGCTTGAGCCCGGTCCACCCCAAGAAGTCACTCACATAATGGGACCAGCTGTAGTAAGGTCAAAATGAACAAGAAGCGGGGACTAACCCCGAAATTATAAAGATGCTCGGGGAACTGACAAAATGAATAGAGTCAGAAGAAAAGAGGATTGAGGCAAACGACAAGAAAGTAGAAACTTATAACTCCAAGGTTGATCAGATCCCGGGGGAACCACCAATATTGAAGGGCTTGGATTCCAAAAGTTTGTACAAAAGCTTTTCCCGCGGAGCGCAGCTCCCAAACCGATCCCCAAGAAGTTCTGCATGCCAAAGATTCTTAAATATATTGGAATGACTGACCCCAACGAGCATGTAACCTCTTACACGTGTGCCATTAAAGGGAACGATTTAGAGGATGATGAGATCAAATCTTTATTAATAAAGAAATTCGGGGAAACCTTGTCAAAGGGAGCAATGATATGGTATCATAATTAACACCTAAATCTATCAACTCGTTTGCCATACTTGCAGATTCTTTTGTAAAAGCACATATCGGAGCCATAAAGGTCGAAACTAGGAAGTCGAACCTTTTCAATGTAAGGCAAAAAGAGAACGAGATGCTAAGAGAATTTGTATCTCGTTTTCAAATTAAACGAATGGATCTACCACCGGTCACAGAATATTGGGCCGTTCAAGCTTTCACTCAAGGCCTAAACATACGAAGTTCGGTAGCCTCACAACAGTTAAAGCAGAACTTGATCGAATATCCAGCTGTAGCCTGGACCGATGTGCATAATCAGTACCAATCAAAGATTAGGGTCGAGGATGACCAGTTGGGGGCCCCTTTCGGGTCCGTTTATCCAAACAGGTCCATCGATAGAATTAAAAATATATTGACTGGGAACCACGGTCAAACAGAGATCGATATCAACCATACGGTGGAGATCAGAGAAATAATTGTCATGGACGCAACCCCGTTCGAATTGATAGAAGAAATGATCGAGGACAGAGCTCTCGAGGGCTCATGAGTAAGAGTGGTTTCGATAGAAATGTCAAACCCAAAGAAGAACCACGACTATCGGAATACAACTTCAACGTTGATGCATCAACTATTGTATCGACCATTAGGCGCATCAAAGATACCAGGTGGCCCCGACCTCTACAGAATGATCTATCCCAGAGAAATCTTAATCAAATGTGCAAATATCATGGCGCCCATGGTCATAGAATAGAAGATTGCAGACATCTGAGGGAGGAAGTAGCTCGTTTGTTCCACGAAGGGCATTTTCGAGAACTCTTAAGCGATCAGGCTAAAAACCACTTCAAGAACAGAGATTCAAACAGACAAAATGAGCAAGAAGATTCGCAGCACGTGATCCACATGATTGTTGAAGGGGTCGATATTCCTAAGGGGACCGTATTCAAACGCACCAAGGTTTTGATCATGAGGGAAAAGCATACTCGAGACCACGTACCAGAAGGGACATTGTCTTTCAACGACGAGGAAGAAGAGGGCATATTAAAACCCCACAACAACGCACTGGTAATATCTGTCTTTATGAATAAAATTCAAGTTAAATATATTTTGATTGATCAAGGTATCTCGGCCAACATCATTCGATCGAGGGTCGTAGAACAGCTCGGCCTACAAGATCATCTTATGCCCCCAGCCCGAGTACTTAATGGCTTCAACATGGCAAGAAAAACCACCAAAGGTGAAATTACTTTGCCAGTAAACGTGGTCGGGACCATCAAATATGTCACGCCCAAACTCAGGGAGCGCGAACGCCGCTCAACCGAGTGAACCCGGCCGAGCAAGCCTGTTGGATTTCTTTCTACCCAAACTCATCCATGAATAAAGAGAAGATGCACTCCATTAATCAAAAACTGAAAATATTTTATTAACTCTCATTCATTCCATTAGCAACTTCGTCATAATTTTCGAAGAATTAAAAATTAATAGGTATAGTGAAAAACATGTTTCCCGAATAACAACATTTCTAGTTCAATTCCAACATCATAAACCAACCACAACCTATCTACGGAACCTTTAAATATGACAGGAGAATAGTATGGAAGTGCCGGCAACAAGACCCCGGCTATACCTCAAGACAAAAAGTGTAACATCAAGGGACATCGGGCCCGGAATAGAGTAAGGCTTACCAAAACTTGCTGAATAGGGAGTAACTGCTAACGAGGACCTAAGTTGCACCACTGATGAATCACTTGCATCCATTGAAGTTGCAGCGCCCCCGGCAAAAGGGACGTTAGTACATATGGAATAGTACTAGTATGTAAAGCTAATTGTACTCTTTCAAAATAGAATACCAATGTAAGAAAGGGAAATCCATAGAAACAACAAGTCATAATCAATGATATTCAAATGCCAAGATAAAATATAATAATTTCCAAAATATGAAGATAACACTGTGAAGTGATAATCAAATTATGATGATAATATTATTTTTGGTTGGGAGATCTTTAGCGCCAATATACCATTGTTCACAATACCAATGTTCACGATACCAATGTTCACAATACCAATGTTCGCAATACCAATGTTCACAATACCAATATTCACAATGCCAATACCATCGTACTTTTAGCACGGAGTCCGATCACGACCCGACCGGCTAGGCTATCTCATTAGAGACATCAACTAGAATTACCATCAATACCAATACCACCATAATTTTAGCACGGAGTCAGATCACGGCCCAATTGGCTACACTATCTCCTTAGAGCCATCAACCACAACTATTATCAATACCAATACCACCGTAATTTTAGCACGGAGTCCGATTATGACCCGATCAGCTAGGCTATCTCCTTAGAGATATCAACCACCATTACTATCAATACCAATACCACCGTAACTTTAGAATGGAGTCCGATCACGCCCCAATCGGCTAGGTTGTCTTATTCGAGACATCAACCTTTTTATATCAATCAATATCATCCCAATTAAGGGGAATAATTTAATTATATCAATCTCATGCCAAATAAAGGAAATAATTCACAAAAAATACATAGGTACAAATGTATTTACCTCATCATCTTTCACATTATATGAATGTCCACTAGTATTTTCAACCAATAACGACAACAATATTCCCTTGAATCTTTTGGCCATTCACAAGGTTCTTTATTCAAGGCACAGTTGCCGTATTTGATATTCTGCACTTTCACCTCTTTTAAATTGAAAGATCACCATCACATATCAACATATATACTATTCCAAAAATCACAACCTTAAGTTCATTAGAAACGAACAATTTAAGCACAATAGATTTCTTTCCGAGAAATGGAGTAAAATAATTGGAAATTGATGCGCAAGTTAAATCATCAACAAGTAACACTCCATTTATTCTTGAAATACTTTTTCCCCAAAAAGGACAATATACAATTTCCACTCACGAATATTGATGTTTAGCTTAAAGTGTATAGATTTCTATGTATATTGCCTCATATTTTACTTTTTTCGTGAGTTTTAGATGTTAAATATAATGATTTATGTTAATTTGAAGTTATTTTATGTTTAGAAATTATTCGGGATCAATTGGGGGCGAAAGGCGCGAAATTAGAGCCAAAACGGACGAAACCGGAAAATCGGCGATTTTGGGTGCCACGGGCAGTGCCCAGCCCCACCTGTGGCGCTGGAGGCAGAAAGGTTTTCATGGGAAGCATCCTGGTGGGCGCACGGCACTAGCCAGGGCGCCGGTGACGAGAATTTTGTCCTATTTTTCCCGGGACACGGTTATTTCGGCCCTAAACCTACCCAACACGTATAAAAGCAAGTCTAAGCTTATTTTTGGAGGTATTCATGCCACTTTGGAGAGAATACACACACGGGATCATTAGGAAGATAATGATTATCACTTTTCTTCATCTTTTTCTAATATTTTCAATTANAATTGTCTGGCCAACAGTTAGGTTCTATATACTATCTATGTTATGCTTGGGAAAGCCGTATATAGATTAGAGAAGAATTGAAGAGAGCGCAATCTTAACCCTTCAGGGGAGCAGATTTGTGGTTAGGATAGGAATATACCTATGCACCATGCTTAATTAAATATCATAATCTTAGTGTGTTCTAATAGATTAATTTCATAGGAATATAGGCGTTAATCTATTGAGAATAGGCGAGTAGTGCTTCAGGAGAAGGCTATGAGAGCATTTATCGATTAATTAGCGACCATGAGTGAATTATATGAAAGGGAGAGTTAATTAGAATGCAATACAAGTGGTGAATTGATCACAACCCTAGAATATTTGTCTCTACTGAATACACAACAATACTCTCATTACTTGATAATTAGTTATTTCATAGAATCTTAGTATAAAATAGTTACATTCCTGTATTTTATTTTGGCTTGATTAAATAACAATTAGAGTGATTTAGAAAGTAGTTTACACAAGTCCCTGTGGGTTTGACATTCAATTTAACATTATATTACTTGCTACGACCACGTATACTTGCTCGTGCGTTTGGGACCAACAAGTTTTTGGCGCCGTTGCCGGGGACTTGAATATAGACTACTTTCTAGTTTTTGCTTTAATTATTTATTTTGTCCAGTCTAACGTTACTTGATTGTTACTATAATCTCATGAACTTTGATTGAATGAGTAGGGTCAGAAGCCAGGACAGATATGACTGTATTGACCCCGAACCTGAGAGAACATTTCACAGGAGGTTTAGGGAAGCAAGGGATACAGACAATATTCAGGACGTCATTCAAATTCCTGTGAACATGGAAGAGGACCAACACATAGTCGTTCAGGAGGTGGCAATGCCCAGTATTGCTAATGTTACCTCCAGCATCGTTAAGCTCAGAATCACTAGGCACTTTGAGCTGAAACAGATCATGATCCAGCTACATAATGCAAACGGGCAGTTTATGGGTCTTCCATACGAGGATCCTCAGCAGCACATTCTGAACTTCTTGGATATTAGTGATACTTATATCACTAACAGGGTCACGCCAGATTATGTGAGGCTCACGCTTTTCCCATTCTCTCTATTGAGAGAAGAAAAGCGACGGTTAAAGGTAGAACCAGCTAATTCCATTACAACATGGAGCGATTTGGCGAGAAAATTTCTGGCAAGGTTCTTCCCTTCAGGCAAGACTCCAAAGATAAGAAGTGAGATAGTCTCCTTTAAACAGAAAGCAGGCGAATCTTTATATTCAGCATGAGAAAGGTTCAAGGGGCTACTCAGAGACTGTCCTCATCACAATCAGACAAACGAAGTGTTAGTACACACTTTCATTGAGGAGCTCCATCCCCAAACAAAAATTGTGGTAGATGCAGCAGCTGGAGGTCAGGTATTGGAGAAGAATTATGATGAAATATTTTCATTATTGAATAAATTCTCCAAAGCAATCCAGATTGGCAAGGTGAGATGGGAAGGAATGTGGTTCAAAAGTCACCAGGGGTTCTTGAACTAGATGTTGTCTCAGCATTGTCAGCTTAGATCTCTACATTGACTAACCAAGTCAATCAGATGACCTTGATCATTAACAAGAAACAGTCTCAACCACTGCAACAGGCCCAGCCAGTGCAACCAGTTCAACAGATTCAGGTATTTTATGAAGTCTGTGGAGAGGGTCACATGAGCAATCTATTCCCAGCAAATCCAGAGTCTGTATATTTTGTGGGCAATGTAACTCGAGGCCAAACAAATCAGTATGGGGACACTTACAATCCCAACTGAAGGAACCACCCAAATTTCTCTTGGGGTGGTACTCAAGGCAATCAGAATCAATATCGGCCTCAAGCACCTCAACAACAATACAGACCACCTCAGGTTGAACAACAATCAACTACCCTTGAGGATATTATGAAGAGAATGATGAACGGCCAACTTGCTTTCAATCAGAAAATAATGGATGATCACCAGGCCCAAGCATCAGCAATGAGAAATTTGGAACGCCGAATGGGACAACTTGCTAGTGCCAAAATACCAGACCAGTAAGAGCTCTTCCTAGTGATACTAAGCCCAATCCTAAGGCTCAAGTCAATGGAATTACCTTGAGAAATGGAAGAATACTAGAAGAAGCTCCAAAGACAAAGAAGGATACAGCTCATCCTAAAGGAGAATTAGTGCCCAAGCCAGTTGATGGGAATGAGAAAGATGATAAAGGACCCGAGCCAGTAATTGAAACAAGGCCACCACCTCCGTTACCACAAAGACTGCAGAGGCAAAAGGATTATTCTACGTACAAGGCATTCCTAGATATGTTGAGCCAAGTGAGTGTGAATTTGCCTTTGGTGGAAATTTTGCAAGAAGTGCCTAAGTATGCGAGGTATCTCAGAGATATTGCGAAAAATAAACGAAGACATGCAGAGTTCAAAACAGTTGCACTTACTGAAGAGTGCAGTGCCAGAGTTCAGAGTAAACTTCCTCCTAAGTTGAAGGGTGCTGGGAGTTTCACAATTCCTTTGTCTCTTGGAAAACAACAAGTTGGTAGAGCCCTATGTGATTTAGGGGCTAGTATAAATTTTATGCCATCTTCTTTGTTCAAGAAACTCGGATTGGGGGTTCGCAGACCTACCACAATCACTTTAAAGTTAGCAGATAGGTCGCTAATTATGCCGGAAAGAATTATTGAGGATGTGTTAGTTCGAGTGGGAAAGTTTATTCTTCCCGCTGATTTTATTGTGCTTGATTACGAGGCAGATGAGAAAGTTCCCATTATTTTGGGGCGACCATTCTTAGCTACTAGTGGATCAATTATTGATGTGAGGGCAGGGAAGTTAAAAATGAGAGTTGACGATGAAGAGGTCACTTTTAATGTGTACAAGGCACTTAAACTCCCAAAGCATTATGAGGACCTGTGCATGATTACTGTGGTCGACATGAAGGGGATAGAGCAGAATCCTTATGTGAATGGCAGTGATCCAAAGGAGGTAGTGTTGCAAGCTGAGGGTGTAAAGATAATTGAGGAAAGAGCCAGAGATAAAAAAGGAGACCCGTTAAGAGCGTGAAAAAAGGCTAGGCTTTATGGGAGAAATAAGAAGAGAAAGCGCCCAGCCTGAGCAGAGTAGCAGAGTCATGACATGACTATAAATAAGGCGCTTGTTGGGAGGCAACCCATCCTGTATATCTATTATGTTTTAATTTTTTTTTAGTGTCGAGTTTTGTGTTGTTTTTATTTTGCAGAGTAGGGAAAGTCTGAGTACCCAAAGTTGAAGTTGAGGGGCATGTTTGAACTTAAGTGTGGGGTCATCCCGACTCTAAAGATTTAGAATCATGTCCGAGCTAGGCCCGAGAGGGTCTCAGGGAGTATTTCTCACCCTTGTTTTAATGTTTTTCTTTGTGATCATGCATCGAGGACTATGCATAACATAAGTGTGGGGGTAGGGAAACTACTTTCTGAGGTGTATTTGTATAAAATTATTTTTTTTTTTAGAAATAATCTTGGACTTTTCCCAACGATGGATATGTTGGACAATTTTCTTGAGGGATAAAGTCCGATTTAAAAACGCCAAAAAGATTTTTTTTTTATTTTCTTAGGATAGGTGGGTAATATCCCTTGGTTTTTCTTTGGGCACCGGTTCTTTTCCAAGGGTATAACATGAACCGGGAAACTTAAAATTATTTTGTTTTTAGAGTAATTAGGAAGAAACTGAGTAACTTTGAGATACCCTTTGACATGTTTGGCGCTGGCATATTAGGTTATAACATACATTCTTCTTTCCCTTGTAATTAGGTTGACATGTGATGCCTGAGTAAAAATAAATAGCCTATTTTGTGACGCCTTAGCTCAGTTGTTTGACTTGTAAACTACATAGTGTAATATTGCTTAATTCTCTCAGTTTTGTGTGCTTGCTTGACTTGAGAGTTGAACAAAACCGTTATGATTGAGTCATGTGCAATGTGTGAGTGAGGTTTAGTGATTTTCTATATTGTCTTGTGTAGTCTAGAACTTGCCCCGTGTGTTGATAGAAGTGAAATTGTAGGTTATGCTAGTCTAGGAGATGACGTAGGCATTTTCTTGTTTGATCATGGATGTGCTTGTCACATAAGAATTAAATTTTCCATTGTTAGCCCCTTTGAGCCTTTTGACCTTTTCTTTGGTACCCACATTACAAGCCATACCCCTATTTTGTTCTTAAAATTGAGATTTTTGCACCTTTACCTCCTAAGGCACTTAGTCGCTAAAAGAAGTAAAGTGAGATATTGGGGAGTAGCTTTTGAGTGGAACCATAGAAGGGCCCATTGGTGCACTAAAATTGTATCAAAAGTCACTAGCCATTGAATCTTCATGTATGGAGTGTGTGTAGGAAAAAAAGAGAAAAAAAATGATAGTAGAAGTATGTACAAAAAGATACACACCTCCAATTTTTATTAATGTGTGCTAGTGAAAATATAGAAGTGCTTAATTGAAAAAGGGCTATGTTGAATATGATTTGTGGAAAGGCAATTGGTTGAGAAGAATATGTGTTGATTTGTGAAGGTAGTGTATTAAAGTGCTTAGGAGGGTTAGTCACTATTCCTAAATATATCCTACCCATCCCTTAGCCTACATTACAACCTGAAAAGTCCTAATTGATTCTAGATTTGGCTAACTTGAATTAGTAGAGATCTACACTATGGGCAAGCTTATGGTACGACCACGGAATGCATATGAATTATTTGTGAGAGTGAGTGAATTCGTCAATTGTGTGATATCCCAAAATTATGTTCAAAAACATATTTGAATGTGTGGACTAGTTATATTCACTCTTTTGTTTGTTGGTCAGGACACATGATCTCATGAACGATTGGTAATGTTGTAAACTTTCTTGTTGGGTAGGTGCGTGAATTGAGAGAGCTTAGTGGTTGCAAGTCGACGCTTGAGGTTGGGTGGTTGCAAATAGGTTGTTGGTATGATTGATTAAATTGTTATACTTGGGCATGTTTAAAGAAGGGGAAGAATGTGAAATTTTATATGTTCATACTTGATTGCCGGTATCGATCATAGTCAAGGGGTAAGGTGTGTGATTGAAAAGTAAAATACTCCTTGATAATGAACTTTGTACGTGTTGAAGGGTAGTAGGCTGTCTCATTGCTCGAGGACGAGCAAGAGTCTAAGTGTGGGGTGTTTATGTTTAGCTTAAAGTGTATAGATTTCTATGTATATCGCCTCATATTTTACTTTTGTTTTGTGAGTTTTAGATGTTAAATATGATGATTTATATTAATTTAAAGTGTTTTTAGTTCACTCAATATATGGTTGTTTCTTCGATTCTGTATTTAATTGCTTAATTGTCTGGCCAGCAGTTAGGTTCTATATACTATCTATGTTATGCTTGAGAAAGCCGTATATAGATTAGAGAAGAATTGAAGAGAGCGCGATCATAACCCTTCAGGGGAGCAGATTTGTGGTTAGGATAGGAACATACATAGTCACCGTGCTTAATTAAATATCGTAATCTTATTGCGTTCTAATAGATTAATTTCATAGGAATATATGCGTTAATCTATTGAGAATAGGCGAGTAGTGCTTCGAGAGAAGGCTATGATAGCATTTATCGATTAATTGGTGACCATGAGTGAATTATATGAAAGGGAGAGTTAATTAAAATGCAACACGAGTGGTGAATTGATCACAACCCTGGAATATTTTTCTCTACTGAATACACAACAATACTCTCATTACTTGATAATTAGCTATTTCATAGAATCGTAGTATAAAATAATTACATTCCTAAATTTTATTTTGGCTTGATTAAATAATAATTAGAGTGATTTAGCAAGTAGTTTATACAAGTCCTTGTGGGTTCGACATTCGTTTTAACATTATATTACTTGCTACGACCAAGTATACTTGCGTATGCGTTTGGGACCAATAAATATGTAAGAATGCAAAACACATTGAAAATACTCACAAAGCATAGCATTTGTTAGAACAGCCATATATGGGCATGACTTGAGCTCATAAGTTTTTAAGCAATTCTATTTTCGAAGTCAATTTAGAATAGTTGAATCAAGACTCATTTCATAACCTTTCTCACATCATTTCATTTCATTGGCACCATTGGCCACAAGTATAACTTTCACTCTTGGCACATTGGCCAAACTTCATATCCCCAATTCACTTATTCAACTTAAAACCATCTTTATAGATTATCAACAATAAGACATTTTCAATCAAGAGTTTAGGTACACATATGAGAAATTAAGAGTCTTAAGAATATTGTGATTTTCTCACACAATTAGGTATCATAACCTTCATTTGATATAGGACTAAAAGACATAGCATCTTAATGCACATATCATTCTTGAACACATTCCCAAAGGATAACATAATGTGATAGGAAAATTCGTAACACGTTTTGAATACATAATTCTCGACACTTTGCTTATTTGGGAAAGTTGAATTTATTGGAAACATCTCGGAACATAGAATAAGGAACTTGAGACAACCATACTTGAAACTTATGAGAACATTATTTAATTCAATTCTAGGAGAGTAGTTTAGCCAACATACATTGTTTTGAGTTTTCTTTAAATTATTACAACGTTCCGAAAATTCTACCAATCCCAATATATTTTGAGACATAAAAAAATTGAACTAGTATTAGGAAGATATTCATGGTCTCAGGTCATTTGAGCATTTTATCAAACACTAGGTGTGTAAATTTAACTACAAGGTTCTTCTACAAGATTTCCTTCACTCCACAACCCAATTACTTATTTGAGCTCAACAATCTTCCCACAAACTTATTAGTACAAGAATGTATAAATAATACTCTTACACCCAAGAATCATACTCCCAATCACCCATCATTTACCCAAACTCGAAATTGAAAACTAGGGGTTTGAATCTTACCTCTTAATGAAGATCTTGTGAGATTTCCTTGTTGGATTCCAAATATAACACTCTCACTTCTCTCTAAAAAATCTCAGATGATTGCCCCAAAATAAGCCCCAAAGCCTATTTATCGAAATGGGGTCAGGTTATGAAAATAGAAAAATTAACCCTCTGAAATCAGGTATGCGGTCGCATAATGGACCGCAGAATGGCTATGCGGGTCGCAAAATCGGTGCCAAAAAATGGGTTGTAATGGTCCATTCTTCTACCAATTTTCGGTCGCAAAAGCACTTTCGCGATCGCATAATTATTTTGCGATTGCAGAATCCCATTTTTCCAGCCTTTGGTAATTTTGTTAACTTTTTGTAGGAGTGTCCAAATGATGAATGGTGAAGCGTTGGAAACTAGACTCAAAGTGCTTTAATTTGATAGGTATATCATCTCCTAAGTAGTTATAGTTTGGTAGCATCATGCATTTGAAGTAGAATCTTGTGCGAACGCACTTGAAACTTTATCCCATCATAAAATTTTCAACTTGACTTAGCCTTGGGGCTCTTCTTAGACCATAAATCATTCTTAATGCACACCATACATATATTATCATTATCAATTGATATCATTCATATAATAGTCCTTGTCTGCACACAAAATAATATAATTAGCGCATATCAACTTTCTTAATAGCGCTTAAGTACTTCAAAATTTTCCGTGGTGTTACATTCTCCCCCACTTAAGAACATTCATCCTCGAATGTTTTACAAGTACCTTCTTAGAATAGAGTTACCATTATTTTACCTCAAACCATTATATATAGGAACTTATGACTACATCGGTCTTATACATCCTTTCCAAAATTTCAACTTACTTTTGGACCTTAAGATTTGGCTATCTTTACAAATTCTTAAAAATTTCGATAGCGTTTCCCCGATAACTGGGACTGTCCACCTGTCAGAGAAGCCCAGAATCAATCCTAGCAATATATCAATTACTCGACAACGCATCACAGTATATATCAACAATATCGATCTCAACATTAGGGCATTACATTAACAAAAGTGGTATCTTGACATGAACTACACATTTTTAAATCATAACACCTAGAAAGTACCTTTCAAATCAAAGCCAATTGCTACACAATAAAGCAAAAATATTTTCTCTCCACAACACTTTCGTCCTTCAAGATGACCTTTTCGACTTACGGACTTCTCCATAACACATTAATGTAGGCAATCCCAACTTCCAGACTTATCTAACAAGGATGACAATTAGGTACCTCTCTTAAGCTAACTATCTATTAAGTTCACCTCCAATAACCTCCACCGGAACGATATACAAAGGATTTTAAATTACCTCATTAGACATAAACACATGAAACACAGTGTACACGGAGGACAATAATAGGGAAATATCATACTCATAGTTTGTCCTATTTCCTTCAAGATTTCATAAGGCCTAATGTGACTACACATACTTTACCTTTATTAACAATTCACATACCATCCTCATGGAGAAAATATTGAGAATAACCCATTCACTTTCTTCAACTCTAAATCTTTACGCTGAACACCCAAACTAAACCTTTGGCGACCTCCAACAATTAGTCTAAGATTTTCCAGCTTGAATATGACCATGAAACTTCCTATCCAATATATTTTATTACGGGATGATGTTTCTTCTTTGACATATTTGAACCTTCAACCCCCATAGGTTACTATAAATATGAACGAGGTTCGAGATTGGCTAGAATTATTCAAGAATCCATCAGTGTACTGAGCAAGGCATTTTAGGAGGTTATATCCTAAGAGACATGAAGGTTACTACCAATAGCGCTGGCATGGTTAATCATTATGATGAGATCATTGATTTTACAAATGAGGCATAGAGTTTCCTAGAAGGAATTGATAATGCAGGGACCATGTTCATGATTCTGAGATTTAAAAGAAATGAGTTATGAAAAGGACAACAACAGTTGTTTCATTTAATATGTCCTTCTTCGACAATAGTAGGCCTCAAAGAGAGATAGCCAAGTATGTGACACTAGTCGCCTCTTGGAATTTAGGAAAAATCAGTTTAACTCAAAATAAAAATATTCTAGCACCCCGAATGTGATATGGGTTTCAAAATGCATGAAATTGCATTACATTCTTAACATTAACTGACACAAGGAATCTATGTCACAAGCCCATGGGGATGAAAAATAAGTTGAACACTTGTGAGATTATTATCATTCTCACAACTTAACCTTTGCCAATAATTGATCCTATATGAGATGACTAGATATATGGCAAACTTGTCTTTCAAATCAATATGCTCTCATGTTACTAGACGGTGAAATGGATTCGTGATAATATACACAAAGGAACACGGTGATTGTTCAAACCATAGGAATCACATACACCGGAGAGATAAAAGAGTGACTCAAGAAGGATCTCAATACTAGGTTGTTTTACAATTATTTGATACCACATAGGTAAATATTATGGTGGTGCGTGCATAGGCACAAATGACCAGATGAAATGAGGCCACCCTAGCCCATTGAGTGCTCTACCTCGGGCCATCGACATCATATGTTGTTATCCATTTGAATCGAAAGGTTTTGTACGAAATTCATCAGGTATAGTCCATTATTGAGAATTTAGGAAAGCAAGTGTGAAGTATTAATCCTAGAATTATAACTCAATTCAAGGACATAATTATAGAGCTCAATTCCACAAGAGGTAGTAAATAAGAGAATTAGTGATAGAGTGGATTCACGAATAACGTGTCTCGTTCAAAGAGTAGATACATGCAATATTTTATGATTCAACATTTTGGTTAAGACCATATTTATGTAGGCCTCTTCAATATGGATGTACATATACAACAAGGAAAATAATGTGGTGTTCATAATGATGTACTAAGGAGTGACTTACTTGATGACTTTAGATTGACAAAACAGTACCTTAATTGATGCCCCTCCACTCCACATCTAAAACATACATTAGTACCATAGTGAAATACCCCCGAACGACATCTCATACTCACACAATGAGGATGGGGTCCGTTAAACTGGTTTGCCCCACTTACCCGATATTTACCCTTTTTGCATACATCATAAGCATTCCCCTTAGTCTTCCTCCAAGCCTTCATGGAGGGAGTAACAATCTTTGCAACAACTCGTTCTATGGACTTTTGGAATTGCCCAAATTTACCACCCCTAACACGCTTATGAGCATACTCACAACATGACGCAAATTTTTTTTTTCGCCCGCATATCGGGCAGACCGTAATAGGTGTATCCAACCTAATTGCATTTGTTCTTATTGTGCCCCCTATTTCCACAACCATAACATATTTCAAGAATCATCCAACATAAACCCGAGTGAAAACCCGAGTGGCTCTTCTTTCACATCAAACGTTTCGGCTTATTAATGCCAATAATCCTCTTTCATTTCTTAGGTGCTCTAACTACATAAACTGGTGGCGAGGCGACATTAATAAAAATAAGGGCACTTCCCCTAGAAACTGGTTCTTTCATTCACTCCTCACTACCTCGAACTTTCGGGTTACTCATATGGATAATGAGACATGACGAGAAATATAGTTTCCTATCTTAATCTCTATCGCACGATCTGGAGTGTTGAAGAAGGATAACATTCATAAAATTTCCATGTAGCCTCCAACTTATAGATGTGGTCGACAACACACCGATAAGAAGGACTCTACTAGACATAGCTCCAAGACAACCTAGGATACTTTAAAACCTTAGGCTCTGATACCAAGTTTGACACGCCTCAAACTCGGGGAGCGCAACCGGCGCTCAACCGAGTGAACCCGGCCAAGCAAGCCTATTAGATTTAGTTCTACCCGAACTCATCCATGAATAAAGAGGACATGCACTCCATTAATCAAACACTGAAAATATTTTATTAACAAATCTCATTCATTACATTAGCTACTTAGTTCATAATTTCAAAAGTATTAAAAATTTATAGGTATAATGAAAAACATGTTTTCCAAATAACAACATTTCTAGTTCAATTTCAAACATCATACACCACCCAAAACCTGTCTACGGAGCCTCTAAATATGAGAGATGAATAGTATGGAAGTGTCGGCAACAAGGCCCCGGCTGTACCTCAAGACACAAAGTGTAACATCAAGTGACATCGGGCCCGGAATAGAGTAGGGCTCCCCAAAAACTGTTGAATAGGGAGTAAATGCTAACGAGGACCCAAGATACACCGCTGATGAATCACCAGCATTCATTGAAGATGCAGCGCCCCTGCAAAAGGGACGTTAGTACATATGGAATAGTACTAGTATGTAAAGCTAACTGTCCTCTTTCAAAAAATAATTCCAACGTAAGAAAGGGAAATCTATAGAAACAACAAGTCACGATCAATGATATTCAAACGCCAAGTTAAAACATAATAGTTTCAAAAATATGAAGGTAACACTGTGAAGTGATAATAAAATTATTATGATAATATTATTTTTGGTTGGGAGATCTTTAGCACCGATATACCATTGTTCACAATACCACAGTTCACAATACCAATGTTCATAATACCAATGTCCACAATATTAATGTTCACAATACAAATACCACCGTACTTTTAACATGGAGTCCGATCACGACCCGACCGGCTAGGCTATCTCATTAGAGACATCAACCACAATTACTATCAATACCAATACCACTGTAATATTATCATGGAGTCCAATCACGACCCAATCGGCTAGGCTATCTCCTTAGAGACATCAACCACAATTACTATCAATACCAATACCATTGCAAATTTTAGCATGGAGTCCGATCACGACCCGATCGGCTAGGCTATCTCCTTAGAGACGTAAACCACAATTACTATCAATACCAATACCACCGTAACTTTAGCACGGAGTCTGATCATTACCTGATCGGCAAGACTGTCGTATTCGAGACATCAACCTTTTTTATCAATCAATATCATCCTAATTAAGGAGAATAATTTGATTATATCAATCTCAGCCCAAATAAGGAAAATAATTCACAAAAATAACAAAGTTACAAATGTATTTACCTCATCATTTTTCACATTGTATGAATATACACTAGTATTTTCTATCAATAACAACAACAATATTTCCTTGGCTCTTTCTCCATTAACAAGATTCTTTATTCAAGGCACGGTGGCCGTATTTGATATTCCGCACATTCACCTCTTTCAAATTCAAAGATCACCATCACATATCAACATATATACTATTCCGGAAATCACAACCTTAAGTTCATTAGAAATGAACAATTTAAGCACAATAGATTTCTTTCCGAGAAATGGAGTAAAATAATTGGCAATTGATGCGCAAGTTACAATCATCAACAAGTAACACACCATTTATTCTTGAAATACTTTTTTCCCAAAAACGGAAATACACAATTTCTACTCACGAATATATAAGAATGCAAAACACATTGAAAATACTCACAAAGCATAGCATTTTTAGAACAACCACATTATGGGCATGACTTGAGTTTATAAGCTTTTAGAAAATTCTATTTTCAAAGTCAATTTGGCATAGTTGAATCAAGTTTCATTTCATAACCTTTCTCACGCCATTTCATTTCATTGTCACCATTAGCCACAAGTATAACTTTCACTCTTGGCACATTGGGCACACTTCAAATCCCCAATTCACTTATTTACCTTCCGGCCATCTTTATAGATTATCAACAATAAGACATTTCCAATCAAGACTTTAGGTACACATATGAGAAATTAAGAGTCTTAAGAATATTGGGATTTTCTCACACAATTTGGCATCATAACCTTCATTTGAAACGCGACTCAAAGACATAGCATTTTAATGCACATATCATTCTTGAACACATTCCCAGAGGATAACATAATGTGATAAGAACATTCATAACACGTTTTGAATACATAATTCTCGACACTTTGCTTATTCGGTACAATCGAATTTATTGGGAACATCTCGGAACACAGAATAAGGAATTTGAGACAACCATACTTGAAACTTATGAGATCATTGAATTCAATTCTAAGAGAGTAGTTTAGCCAACATACCATGCTTTGAGATTTCCTTAAATTACTACAATGTTCCGGAAATTCTAGCAATCCCAATCTATTTTGAGACCTAACAAAATTGAACCATAATTAGGAAGATATTCATGGTATTAGCTCATTTGAGAATTTTATCAAACACTAGGTGTGCAAATTTAACTACAAGGTTCTTCTACAAGATTTCCTTCACTTCACAACCCAATCTTTACTTATTTGAGCTCAACAATCATACCAAAAACCTTATAAGTACAAGCATGTATAAATAATACTCTTATACCCAAGAATCATACTCCCAATCACCCATCTTTTACCCCAAACTCGAAATTGAAGGCTAGGGGTTTGAATATTACCTCTTAGATGAAGATCTTGTGAGATTTCCTTGTTGGATTTCAAAGCTTGGGAAAGATCTTGATGAGCAAAACACATCATCTACTTTATCTCTCTAGAACACTCTCACTTCTCTCTAAAAAACCTCAAATGATTGCCCAAAAATAAGCCCCAAAGCCTATTTATCAATATGGGGTCGGGATATGAAAATAAAAAAAATTAACCCTCCGAAATCAGGTTTGCGGTCGACTAATGGACCACAGAATGGCTATGCGGGTCGCAAAATGCATCACAAAATTAGTGCCAAAAATTGGGCTGTACTGGTCCATTCTGCGACTAGTTTGCGGACGCAGAAGCACTTTCACGATTGCATTATTATTCTGCGATCGCAAAATTGGTCGCAGAATCCCATTTTTCCAGCCTTCGGTAATTTGAATAACTTTTTGTTGGAGTGTCCAAATGAAGACCGATTTGAAGCGTTGGAAACTAGACTCAAAGGGAACTAATTTTATAGGTAGATCATCTCCTAAGTATTTATAGTTTGGTAGAAACATGCATTTGAAGTAGCATATTATGCCAACTCACTTGAAACTTTATCCCATCATAAAATTTTCAACTTGTCTTAGCCTTGGGGATCTTCTTAGACCATAAACCTTTATTAATTCACATCATACATATATTATCTTGATAAGTTTATATCATTCATATAATAGTCCTTGTCTGCACACAAAATAATATAATTAGTGCACATCAGCTTTCTTAATAGCGCTTAAGTACTTCAAAATTTTTTGGGGTATTACACAAGAAACAAAGTTCCATGTGATTGAGGGTGACATGAGGTACAACACCCTACTCGGAAGGCCTTGGATCCATATCATGAAGGCAGTACCTCGACCCTTCACCAAGTTCTAAAGTTCCTGACATCGGAGAGAGTCAGAACAGTGTATGGGGAGCAACCCGCCGCCACCGGTATCGGCACTCTCATCAATGAAAGGATCGGATTTGAAGGGAAAGCAGGAGAAAAAAGTAGGATCAAGGGATTAACGATGACGAAGACTACTGGATCCCTCAATATTTCAATTCCCGATGACTCTGATGCCACCAGGTCAACGGTCGAAGAGCTGGAACAAGTCACACTGCTCAAGCATCAAGTCGAACGAAAGGTATACGTGGGCACGGGGCTAAAACCCAAGCTCAGGAAAAAACTTATTCATTTCCTTAAAGATAACATGGACTGTTTTGCTTGGTCCCACCTCAAGATGATAGGGATTCCACCAGAAATTACCACTCACAAACTGAGACTGGACCCTAAATTTTTCCAGATGAAGCAAAAAGGAAGGCCCCAGTTCGAGGTCAAACATGCCTTCATCAAGTATGAGGTAACCAAATTTCTCAAAATAGGATATATTCGAGAAGTAAAATATCCCGAATGGTTAGCAAACGTATTGGTATTCCCTAAGAAGGGAAACAAACTTAGAATGTGCATAGATTATAAAGATCTGAATAAAGCATGCTCCAAGGAATCTTTTCCTTTGCCTAATATCGATCGCATGATCGACGCCACGGCCGGCCACGAGACTCTCATATTTCTCAATGCCTACTCGGGGTACAACTAGATACAGATGGACGTAGAGGATCAGGAAAAGATGTTGTTTATCACTAAGTACGGTACCTACTGTTATAATATAATGCATTTCGATCTAAAAAATACTTGTGCAACTTATCAACGCCTAGTAAACCGAATGTTCGAAGAACAAATAGGAAAATCAATGAAAGTTTATATTTATGAAATATTAATTAAGTCCCTGCGAGCAGAGAACCATTTAAAGCATTTGCAAGAGACTTTCAATACACTGAAGAAGTATAATATGAGGCTCAACCCTGAAAAGTGTGCATTTGGGTTTAACTCGGGCAAGTTTCTTGGTTTCATGGTGTCCAATCGGGCAATCGAGATCAATCCCGATAAAATCAAAGTGATCGAGGATATCACGGTAGTGGATAATGTAAAGGCTATGTAGAGGCTGACAGGGTAGATAGCCGCCCTAGCACGATTCATTGCGATATCCTCAGATGGAAGCCACCGATTCTTCTCGCTGCTTAAAAAGAAGAGCAATTTTTCATGGACTCTGGAATGCCAGCAGGCCTTGGAGGAACTAAAACGGTATTTATTGAGCCCACCGCTGCTTCACACCCCGAAAGTGGATGAACAGTTATATTTGTACTTGGCAGTCTCGAAGATAGCGTAAGTGGAGTCCTAGTCCGGGAAGAACGAGGTACGCAATTTCCCATTTATTATGTCAGCCGGACCTTAGGTGAGGCCGAAACTAGATATCCCCACATTGAAAAATTAGCGCTTTCTTTAATAAGCGCCTCAAGAAAAATAAACCATATTTTCAGTGGCATCCAATATATGTTGTAACAACTTATCCTCTTCGAAATAGTTTGCACAAATCCGAGCTTTCAGGTCGATTAGCCAAATGGTCCGTAGAAATCAATTAGTACGATATTGAGTATCGACCCCGAACCGCCATCAAGTCTCAAATCATGGAGGACTTCATGGCAGACTTTACATCAGCCCTCGTACCCGAGGTTGAGAAAAAATTACTGATAAAATCGAGTACATCTTCAAGAGTCTAGACCCTCTTTACGGACGGTTCCTCGAACACCAAGGGGTCCGGACTAGGCATCGTATTAAAATCACCTACAGGTAATGTAGTTAGACAGTCTATCAGAACTACAAAATTGACTAACAATGAGGCCGAGTATGAGGCCATGATTTAGATCTCGAACTAGCGAGAAGCTTGAGAGCGGAGGTCATCGAAGGTAAGTGTGATTCCCTCCTCGTGGTAAACCAAGTTAATGGAACTTTTGAAGTCCGAGAAGACCGAATGCAGAGGTACTTGGATAAACTACAGGTGACTCTACATCGATTTAAGGAATGGACCTTGCAACATGTACCTCGAGAATAGAGCAGCGAGACTGAAGCTCTTGCAGATTTAGGTTCATCGGTCGAATACAACGAACTCAACTCGGGGACTGTCGCACAACTCATGAGATCGGTAATCAAAGAAGGTAACATCAAAAACTCCACAAGCTTAACCTGGGATTGGAGATACAAGTACATAGAGTACTTAAAGAACGGGAATCTTCCATCAGATCCAAAGGAATCGAGAGCTCTACGCACAAAGGCATCACAATTCACTTTGTCCGAAGACGGACCGCTGTTTAGAAAGATGTTCGATGGACCGTTGGCAATATGTTTGGGACTGGGAGATACTGACTACATCCTACGGGAAGTTCACGGGGGCACTTGTGAAATCATTCTGGTGCCGAATCGGTGGTCCACAAAGTAATCAGAGCAGGGTACTATTGGACCGATATGGGGAAGGATACAAGGGAGTTCGTTCGAAAATGCGACAAATGCCAAAGGTATGCGCCCATGATTCATCAACCTGGGGAACTACTCCACTCGGTCCCGTCCCCATGGCCCTTCATGAAATGGGGAATGGACATTGTTTTCCCTCTCCCGCCGGCCCCAAGTAAGGTTCAGTTTATTTTGTTTATGACTGATTATTTCTCTAAATGGGTGGAAGCGCATGATTTTGAGAAAGTCAGCGAAAAGGAAGTCATGAACTTCATTTGGGACCACATCATATGTCGATTCGTGATACCCTCTGAGATTGTATATGATAATAGAAAACAATTCATCGATAGCAAAGTAACTAAATTTCTCGAGGATCACAAGATTAAAAGGATCCTATCAACACCTTATCATCCCAGCAGGAATGGACAAGCCAAATTGACCAACAAAACCATCATGCAAAATCTTAAGAAAAGATTGGTTGACGCCAAAGGAAAATGAAGAGAAATACTTCCCGAGGTTCTATGGGCATACCCACAACATCGTAATCCAGTACCGGAGAAACACCATTCTCGTTAGTTTACGGTGCCGAAGCTCTGATCCTGGTCGAGGTCGGAGAATCGAGCATCAGGTTTCGATATGTGACAGAGGAGTCGAATAACGAGACCATGAATACGAGCCTAGAATTTTTGGACGAAAGTAGTGAAGCCGCTCTCCTCCGATTGGCCGTCAAAAAATAGCAGATAGAAAGGTACTACAATCGAAGAGCGAATCTTCGACATTTTAACATCGGGGACTTGGTGCTAAGAAAAGTCACCTTCAACACCCGAAATCTGAATGAAGGGAAACTAGGAAGGACCGTACCAGATTCTCGAAATCATCGAAAAAGGATCCTAAAATCTCGGTACAATGAACGGCGAACAACTCCCAAGAAATTGGAATGTATCGCACCTAAAACGATACTATTGCTAAGGTACGACCCCTTCCATTTTTATTTTAAACAAACCCTTGCAAGTGTTCGACCAGAAATAGTGATGGATTCTTCGACACGAAACCTTTAGGTCTGAAAGAACGCGTTGCACTCTTTTTCCTTGGACCGATTTTGTTCCAAACGGGTTTTTTGGCGAGTTTAATGAGGCAACCATTGATCATGCTAACTTAGAACAATTCAACAGTATTCGAACCTTCTTTACAATCAACCTCGAATACTGGGGGGAATTGCCCTCGAATGTCAACTTTGATGCGAGGAAGTTACTTCATGGCAACAGGATCTCGATAGGAAATATTTGTAAGGGCCAAAAGATCAAACGAACCACGCCCGTGTAGTTTGCTCTAGCCCTGGAACAGAACATGTATGCATGTATAATCATTTATAAAGAGATGTATTTTTCCTTATCGATACCTCATTATGTAATTGGGCGAGAATCTCGATCTGCTATGTAAACATGCTTAAGGGCCAAAGTTCGGATATTTACCCCCACACTTGGGGGCTGCCGTTCGAAAAATAACGAGACCAAAAACTCCGAGATCATAAGACCTTTTAGGCAACCCTTGATTTTTATAGGTCACGGCCACCCCACTCGGGGACTGACATTTCGAGCAAGCTCAAAGTAAAACAGAAAAATAAGCCCAAGGGGAAAATCTTGAATTAAAGAGGCTATGACTAAATTAACACGGTTCATAGACGTCCGAATTCCGTAACAAAACAGGCCTTCGAATTCTTTTATAAACCGGTTAAAAAGGATACCCCTGGCAAAATCATAAAGGCTTCGATAAAATCAAGCCTCAAAAACTCTAATGAGTACAAAATTATTCGAACTCTCGAACAATTCCTTATTTCATTCTAAAGCATTACAAGCTTTGCAAATACAAATGATAGAAAACATTTTCAAGCCAATAAGGGGAGAAAGCCATGAACAATCTTTTTACAAAGGCTATATCGGCCTAATAAAAAAGCCTAAGTGCTATTTTTGCTTTGAGTTCGAAAGACCATCGTCGCTCAAATAAAAAACCTAAGGGTTACCTTACTTCGAGTTCGATCAAGAACTCACTCGATCGTAAAGTCTATACTAGTTCGATTTCGATAAAATTGTCTAAACCTCGGATCATAGAATACAATTTCGTAATTTTATAAGACAGAAAGGAAGAAATGTGTATACATATATCAAAAAACATTTACAAGGGCAGCATGGCCCGATCAAATTTCTCTCCAAAAGACCGAAACGGTCTTAAAAGAAACACAAAAAATGCTAATCCTGAAGGACATAGTTTTCTCTTATAGCAGCATCTTTGCTCTCGAGGCCTTCTCCGCTTTCAGATCCGCTCATACTCCTAGAATCATCATACAGGAAAGGCCAACACTCTGGCTTCAGCTTCAAGCTCCTTAGCATTCTCAATCTTGGCTGTAAGATTGAAGCCATGAGCATGGATATCCTCGAGAGTCTCTCTTCGAGACTGGCATTTATCATGTCCAGCAACCTAGTTTGCTCGAGCCTGAGCAGCTTCGGCAACCTCCTTTGCTCGAACCTGAGCAACTTCAGCGTCGGACAGGTAGACGGCCACCATTGCATCAGCATTAGCCTTGACCGTTTCGACCTCCGATTTTGCTTCTGTGGCTAGATTCTCTCAATCGGAACTTGCTAAACCAAACCGAGACTGGAACTTCTAAATTTTCTTGGCTTGCACCAAGGCCTTCTCTTTCAAGCTTCGGAGTTGGGTCTCAGTCGAGGCCAGTTGAGCTCGGGCAGCCTCTCTTTCTGAGGCGAGACGGTCCATGTTCTTCTTCCACGCCTCGGCCTCCGCTTTCACTGCGTCCACTTCCCCACGAAGCTTCCCGATCAGATCGAGCTTTCGCTGGATCTGTGGGATTGAACTGTTAGACATCACACCCGAGTCAGTGATACTAACTTCAAAGATTCTTTTTACTTGTTCGACCAGATCAGCTTGTTCTTTCTGAGCTGCTCTTAGCTCAGCCCGATGTCCTTTTGCTTCCCCTTCCCTCTGCTCTCTGAGAAGATTGAAAGAATCTCTCTCCTCAGAAAGCCCTCGATTTTCATCTTCGTACCGGCTCAGCTCTCCCTGGGATTGGAAGAAAGCTTCGTGATAAAGAGTAGAAGCCTACAAAAACAGAAGGAAGGAATTATACAAGAGGAGAAAAGTATAAGTATAAAAATTGACACCGGCAAATAAATTATGGAGTTACCTAGTTTAGGTCCTGCTAGGCTTCGTTGAAAAGACAAGGCGCTCCCACCTCGCCCGAGCTCTTATTCGAAACCTCCAAGTCACTCGGACAGGTGACACCTTCTACCCCAACAAAAGAACCACGGAAAGGATCTTCCTCTCCATGGGCTCCTTCCCCATGACAGGTCTCCACGGCCTGAGCATCGCGTATCTCTATTAGCCTGGGTGGGTCTTTTGGGGCACCATTTCCGTCTTGGGAAGCCTCGAGCCCAGTTTCTGCACCGGCATCCACCGCCTCTTCAATGGTATCTTTGCCTCGAGGTAAAGAATCTTTGGTTCCTTTTGGCTCGGGGACTTGGGCGAAAGTCCCCTCCTCAACGTCATCAAGCCTAGACAGAGCAGTATCAACTCCCACCGGTTCTGAAGTTCTCCGAAACTCGGTGCTTGCTCACGCACGGGCCACCAACCCAGAATTATCTTCTTTTTCTTCTTCTTCTTCTTCTTCTTCTTCTTCTTCTTCTTCCCTGAGCCTTTGGACTAACTCCATAGTCAGTAGGGTTATGTTCCCCTTGGGTTTACGGGTTGTTCTCTTCTTAGGTTTTTGACCCTCGGAGTTCGAGGCCCTTTTCCTCTTATTCTCCTTTGCTGGTTTCGAGATAGGTGGTGAAACTTCTTAACCACCGGCGGGGGTCTCATAGTCACATCCTTTCCAAGACCTGCAAAAGGAGAAAGTAAGTAAACTTATGTTTGAAGAAATGTTTGAACGATAGACATTTCAGTAAATCAGGAAGAAGGCTGACAATGAGTACGAGCCTCCTACCGACCCTTTGAAAAATTGCGCCATGCGCGCTCGGCGTATGTTGACGTCGAAACCAGGCTCCCAACCTAGTTCTCGAGGTGGGGAACCGCCCTCGGCATCCAAGCAACGACTATATCGAGAAAAACACTGATAAGAAAGGATGAATAAGTAAAGACAACGAACAGAAATTAAAACAGAATCATACTTACGTTTCATATTCCATTTCTCGGGAAATGGCATGCTCTCAGCCGAGAATAAGTTTGTGGTCTTCACCCGAACAAACTGGACCATCCAGCCCCGATCTGTCTTTATCTATACTCGCAATGAGTGCCTTGGTGGCCCGCGTTGAAGCTTTATCAGCCCACCTTGATAGAGTCAATGTCTATATAATCTTATGAGGTGGTCGAGGCTGAAGGGAAGCCCGTCGATTTTCTTCACGAAGAAACGGAGCAGTATCACGATCCTCCAAAAAGAGGGGTGAATTTGACCGAGGGTCACCTGGTATTTCTTGCAGAAGTCTACAATGATCGGATCGAGGGGACTCAGCGTGAAAGGATAAGTGTAAACACTCAGGAACCCTTCCACGTGGGAGGTGACCGCTTCTTCCGATGCCGGTATCACAACCTCTTTGTTTCCCCAGTTGCAATCCTTCTTCACCTGATCAAGGAGGCTTTCGGGTATAGAGCATATATATCTCCATATCGGTTTGCATCGACCAGGAACTAGTAAGGGTTTCTCAACCTTAAAGTCGGAATCAATGACACACCCTTCGAGAGTATATTCTTCAGGGCGTGGCTCCACCACTGGTCTTTCGCAGGTCGGCCGAGACGAGGAAGCAGCATCTTTCTGCGGAACAGCTTCAGATGTTTTTGCCATTTAGTTTTTGTGGAGAAAGAAGAATGGAGACTGGAGTAGTTTGAAGTTTTAGTAAGAACAAGCAAAGAAACTCGAAGACTTGAAGATAGGAAGTTTTGAAGAAGGAAAAGAACTATGGAGATTGGAATGAAAAGGATTTGAAAGTAAAAGTTTGAAATAATGAAGAAAGAAGCTATTTATTTGTTTCACAATGGCGGATCAAAACTGGTAGTGGCCGACCATCGACTGACGCACATTAAATACTTGGGGAACTGTACCGAGGAGACGTTTCAGTTACTTCTGTTGTTTATGTCATGAAAATTACGTCATGATCGAAGGCTTAAATCGTTTCTTGTCATCACTCTCCAAAAAACGAGGGGACTATCTGTATACGGTCAAAATTGGACTTGTCCGATTTTGTATGCTTAATCGAGACCTAGGCGGAAGACCAAGGTTCGATCTCAAGTTATATTGGATCATTACATGTATAGATATTGCCTAGCTCATGATTCAGGAATCGATCAAGAATGAAACCAGCTAAGTTTGAGACCAGCCAAGATCAGGATCGAGCTACATGGAGACCGGTCAAGATCGAGATTAGCTAAGATTGAGATCGGGCTAAATGCAGAGATTGATCGAAGCCTCGATCGGCCTCGATCAAGGAAAGCTTATCGAGCCAAAATACAGAGAGCCAGAATATCAGTAATTGGGCGAGATCTCAGCGGAAATCACGCGCAAATCAAGGAAAGACTAATTAATTAATCTATCATGGGATTTCCCTACTATATATTTTTAATTATATCCAAAATAGAATTTCCCCACTATATTAAGGGTTGTTATCATTTTTAGAAAGGGGCAGATTCATTGAGATTCATAGAATATAAAGCAACAACTATCTTTCTTCTGTTTCTGGATTTTTTAGCCATATTGTTCATATATTAGTTGCTCTTCATTCAATTCAAAAGTGATAAAATTTGAAGGCTTTGGCTAACTAATTCATCCGGTTTGCATTCATTTCTTTTATAGCTAATTTTGATATTCATTTATCTATCTTTCCCGATTTGTACCAAATTATACCACGTATTCTTAGAACTACGTATAAATTCAATTGCTGCCCATTTTTCGGGTAAACAATATATAAAAGAGCTGAATTAATTTGATGTTGATTAATTAAGCTGGCATGAATGAACCTAAGACTTTGGCTTAAATGGCGTTCTGGCACTTGAGTAAGCTAGTGAAGCACCAACAACAGTAGCCCAGAATGTCCCTGTAATTAAATGAAAGGAAACCCATTTTGAATATTTTAGACGATGGAAATATAAAAGAAAATGAATTTGACAATTAAGAAAGAAAATGAAGACTAACCAATGCTGGTGAGTTTGTGTTCAGAAACCCAGGATCCATCTTAGTTAATTTCTTTAACTATTTATCAGCTAATTAGAGCTAAAAAAAGTGATCGCGGTAATTTTAGTATATTGTTTTAACTTCTTATTCTCTTTTCTTATTTCTTTAATGTGAAATTTGTTATTATCTTTTTATATTTTACTTCGTATGTCTATATTTCTTTTTATATGATTTATTATAAATATATATTAGAAAATATGAATCAAGTACTTACTCCAAATACACAAAAAAGAAGAAAAAAATTGAAACTTTAGTGCAACCTCATAATGGAGCTCTTGATAATTTTTAATCAACAATAAAAAAATAAATTAAAAAATAATGAGAGTGCTCTTTAGAATATGAACAATGTATTGGTCAAAATTTGGTTTATGTTCTATGAGAGCAATGGCTGAGGTCGAAGCACAGCCCGACCAATGGTCAAGAGTATGTGGCATTAGTTTAAGTAAAGTCGAGCAGACAACTCTAGCGACGACCGCCCAATTATGATTTAAAGCTGGGGAATATCCAAATAGAATATTCTCTTCCTTGTACTTTTAAGGGTTTTCCTAGAGCTGTCACATATATATAGAACACTAAGGAAAGAAAAAGGGCATGAGAAAACCTCAGAAAGAACACTTAGCATTATTGATTATTAAAAGAAATATATTTTTTGTCTTGTCTATTGATTCCAAAAGCCAAGAATCACCTTTCTATATTCAAGATCCAAGAACTCAGAAGCTCTCTTACATTGTCTACCATTTATTCAGCCGACAAACAAGATTGCTGACATTCAACACGTGATATTTGGGCGTGCAACCTTCTGTTATTACACCTATTGCCATTGCATGCATTTATTTCATACACTTATGTGCGTATTCATTTCCAATCATTGTCAGTTTCCTGTTTCGACATTTGTTATTGTATTTTTGTTCCATTTAATAGTCCGCACTTTCATAGATCCAATAGTTATTAAGCCTAACTAGGATTAGTCCGACATTTAAACCTAAAAATTTTTGTATTAAGTGTATTATCATATTTTTGGTAAAATAATTTGGCGCCGTTTGTGGGGATTTCCTAGTTAAAACTTGTAGTTTCTATTAGATCTAGCAGAAGAGGGAGCAACAACACATACACGCACACAGTTGTTTCTTTCTATCTACACAAACTAACAATGGCAGGAAAGGGAGAAGAAAGGTTGAAAGCCATAGCGGACGTCACCGCTAATCTCATGAATGTCATTAATGAGGAAAATGACGGGGTAGAGTTGAATACCACACCCAACGTCACGATAGGGCAAGGCGGTTCACCCCCTCTCCATGAAAGTGTAACACTCGTTCGAGAAAGAGGCGCTTCTACGTCCACAACTGAAGAAGCACCACCGGCGGTGAAAAGACTGTTGGAAGCATGGTTGACAAGCACACTGAATGAGTTCCTCAACAAGCCCGTCCTGGCAACGGCTCAGAACGCCACACCGGCAGAGAAGACCACCAACGAACGACTAGCCCCTTCCCAACAGGTAACACTAACTCTACAGCCAATGCAGGTAACGACACACTCACAGCTATCTTGAGGAAGATGAAGGAGATGGAAAATGAAAACAAGGCACTACGATATCAAATGAAAGAACACCAGGATAGGGTCGATAAGATACCCGGTGCCCCAAAACTCCTACCCAAGCGGGACGTAGGTCGGTTCATAGAGAAACCATACAGTGAAGAAGTTGCACCACAACCCATCCCCAAAACATTCAAGATGCCATCGTACTTTAGAATATACGACGGTACCACGGACCCTAAAGACCACATAGTCCACTACGTCACAGCGGTAAGACGCAACGACCTAGCAAAGGAGCAAGTGTCATCGATGCTGCTTAAGAAGTTCAGTGAAACCTTGACAGGGGGAGCCCTTACATGTTACTCACAGCTACCCGCACGATCTATTATGACGTTCGAAGAAATGACCAACAAGTTCGTAACCTCCCACGTCGGAGCCAAGAAGGCTAAGGCCAAGATGAGCGATATATTCGCCGTAAAGTAGTTACTTGGCGATGGACTCAGGTATTTCCTCGCCCGATTCAACATAGTCAGGATGAGTTTACCAAATGTATCTGAAGGCATGGTCGTAGCTGCCTTCCAGAATGGGTTGAACAGAACCGGATCGAGGGAAACCACAAAGCTGCTAAGCAGGTTCATGAAATACCCTCCAACTACCTGGGAAGAAATCCACAACGCCTACTGTGTCGAGGTCCGAGCAGACGAGGATGACCTCAACGGCCCGAGTCAACGACTAATGTCAGTCCACATAGAGTCTAGGCGAGATCGCCGCAATTATGCCAAGAGGGATCACCCAGGTACACGCCCCAACCAAGATTCGACACCAACCATATTTCAGAACAGCAATTCCACCACCTCCCCGCCACATGGAAGGGCCGTCAAGGCCAAACGCAGAGACTCTACAGAACGACAAAGGTATGCATCCACCTTTATCCACTCACAATTTTTGTGTCTCTCCTTCAGAAATAGTGTACACATTGGAGAAGCTAGGGCTAAAGGTAAAGTGTCCACAGAAGATGAAGTCCGACCTAAACACTAGAAAATCGAATGCCCTCTGCGAATTCCACCAGGAACGAGGCCACAGAACAGAGGAGTGCATAGCCTTATGGCAAGAAGTGGTAAGTATGCTCAACCAAGGACACCTGAAGGAACTTATGAGCGACCAAGAAAGAGCCAACTTTGGTAGAGGACGAGAACAACACCAAGGACATCCAAAGACACCCTCCCCCGCTCGAACTATCCAAATGATCATCGACGGAGGCAACGAAGCCGTGATTAACCATGTGAAGTTCACTACCACGCACAAGCTAAAGAGGTCAATCACACACGAACGGTATGACGATCTCGAAGATAGTATCATCTTCGATAAGTCGGATACCCACGGTTTGACTTTCCCTCACTTTGATGCTCTTGTTATTACTTTACGAATCTTAGACACTGACGTAAGAAGGATAATGGTCGGCGATGGCAATGGTTCTTGTATTATCCACACCCGAGTGCTCTCTCAGATGAGACTCGAGGATAAGATAATACCCCGCTGTGTAACACTAACAAGGTTTAACAATGCAGTTGAACGAACTTCAGGAGATATAACGTTGCCCGTCTTGGACGGAAGCATCACATTGGAAACAACATTCCACATCATGAACCAAGACACTGCTTATAACGCCATCATAGAGCGACCCTGGATACACGGCATGAGGGCCATTCCATCTAGCCTTTACCAGGTGATAACATTCCCAACCCCATGGGGAATATTCAGCATCATCGGCGAGCAACGCACGTCACAGGAATGCTACCGCATCGCCCAACATTGTAACTATACCCGACAGCTGAAAGGAACAAACTCGGAAGCCTTGCAATTACCAAAGTCATGAGCAAGACCCGACGACCAGGACAACATCATCAAAGATACTGACGTCGTGGAGGCCGCGGGATCAACAGTAGAAGACCTCGACCCGGTCCAACTAGATAAAACGACGGCAGAAAGAAGGCTACATCGGTTACAAACTCTCTGAATCAGGTAGATTCCATGATTTTTTAGCTAACAATGCAGATCTATTCGCTTTCTCCCATGCAGATATGTCAGGTATCCCGAAACACATTGCCACGTACAAATTAAACGTGAACCCGCTCTACCCGCCAGTGCGCCAAATGAGAAGAAAATTTAATGCCAAATCAACGACGCAGTCCGCGAAGAAGTAGAGAAACTACTGGCTAACGGTTCCATCAGAGAATCAAAGTACCCCCAGTGTGTTGCCAACGTGGTCATGGTGAAAAAGAAGAATGGGAAATGGTGCATGTGCGTCGACTTCATAGACCTGAACAAAGCATGACCAAAAGACTCCTTCCCGCTGCCACACATCGACCAGCTCATTGATGCGACGGCTAGACACGAGTTAATAAGCTTCTTGGATGCATGCTCGGATATAATCAGATCCTCATGGAAGAGGAAGATCAGGAGAAAATGACTTTCATAACTCACCAAGGGACTTACTGTTATCGAGTCATGCCATTCGGACTGAAGAACGCAAAGGCAACTTATCAAAGGTTGGTCACTAAGATGTTCAAAGAACAACTCGGCAAAACGATGGAAGCATACATAGATGATATGCTAGTCAAATCCAAAAGGAAAGAAGATCAAATCGACCATCTGAAAGAGGCCTTCGACATACTGAGGCAATATGGCATGAAACTGAATCCCGAGAAATGCGCCTTCGGCGTGACCTCAGGCAAGTTCCTCAGCTTCTTAGTGTCACAAAGAGGCATAGAAGCCAACCCCGACCAGATCAAAGCCATCAAAGGAATACCCGAGCTATTTACCAGTAAGAAGCAGGTACAAAAACTCACTGACCGCATAGCCGCACTGTCGAGGTTTATCTCACGATCATCGGACAGATGCCACAAGTTCTTCAGCGTTCTCAAGAAAGACAATGGGCTCCAGTGGAACTTGGAATGCGTCGAAGCCTTGAGAGAGCTGAAAGTATATCTGTCCTCACCCCCACTGCTCGCCAAAGCCGATACCGGCGAGCGCCTCCTAGTATACTTGGTTGTATCAGAAGTAGCGGTAAGTGTAGTACTCGTCCGCAAAAACAAAGGTATGCAATCACCAATCTATTACATTAGCAAAACTCTATTCGATGCTGAAACGAGGTACCTGCACCTCGAGAAGCTAGCCCTGGCACTGGTCACGGCTTCGCGAAAGCTTAGACCTTACTCCCAATGCCACCCTATATCGGTCTTTACGATGTTCCCCCTTAGAAATATACTACATAAACCTGAACTATCGGGAAGATTGGCCAAGTGGGCCATTGAACTAAGCGAGCACGATATCACATATCAGCCACGAACGGCGATAAATTTGCAAGTATTAGCGGACTTCGTAACCGACTTTTGCACTAACATAATTCCTGAAGTCGAACAAGAATCCTCTCGTAACGAGTCCCTTCGACCTGACCTATGGGTCCTACATACCAACGGTGCCTCTAATGCATCGGGATCAGGACTGAGACTTGTGCTCGAGGTTCCGACGGGCAAAGTAATCCGCCAAACTATACGATGCCCACATATGACTAACAACAAGGCCAAGTATGAGGTCGTCATTGCAGGACTCAAACTAGCCCTCAAGTATAGAGCCCGACGAGTCATTCTCCGGTGCGACTCACAACTTGTGGTCAACCAAGTGACAGGGACTTATCAGATCAAGGAACCGAGGTTACAAAAGTACCAAACAGAAATCCACAAACAACTGCCAAAGTTCAATAAATTCCAGTTCGACCAAGTACCCCGAGCCTAAAACATCAAAGCAGATGGCCTCACCGAACTAGCAACGGCCACCAAAAACATAAATGAAAAGGACAACGTCGTTACATTGCTCCACTCTTCACTAGACCAACTTGAGGTACACTCTGTAAACCTAACCTAGGACTGGCACAATCGTATTATAACCTACTTTCAGGAGGGAACACTCCCGTTAGACAAAAAATAAGCAAAAAAACTCTGAATGCAGGCAGCAAGGTACAACAGCATCGACAACGGCCTGTATAAAAGGATGTTCGGCGGTCCTCTGGAAAAATGCCTGGACCCAACCAAACTAGACAAGTACTCGAAGAAGTACATGAAGGACAATGCGGTGCTCATACCGGAAATCGATCACTCGTCAGATGTCTCATATGGGCAGGCTACTATTGGCCCACCATGAAAAAAAAAGCTGCAGACTTCGTCAAAAAGTGCGAACGATATCAGAAATACGCCCCCATGATACACCAAGCAGGAGAACATCTCCATTCAGTCATGTCACCCTGGCCACTCATCATATGGGCAATGGGTGGAAGCAGGCGCCTTCGCTCAAATATGCGAACTGGAAGTCATCACATTCTTATGGAGAAACATAATATGTCGCTTCGGCATCTTGAAGGAAATCAGTTGTGATAAAGGACCCCAATTCACCGAAAAAAAGACCATCGAGTTCTTCGAAACATGGCACATCAAACGAATACTCTCCACGCCGTATCCCCCCAGAAATGGCCAGGATAAATCCTCCAATAAAACTATACTAAACATCATGAAAAAGAAACTAGAAGACGCCAAGGGACTGTGGTCGGATGTTCTACCAGAAGTGCTATGGGCATATCGCACCACGCCAAAAACAAGCACAGGAGAAACTCCATATTCATTGGTCTACGGTACGGACGCGATCATACCCATCGAGGTCGTAGAGCCAAGCCTAAGATACTCCAATGAAAGAGGACCAAGAAACGATGAGAGCAGAAAACAAGATCTCAACGATATAGAGGAACGACGAGATATGGAATACATAAGGATGGTCTCCCAAAAACAAAGAGCAGTTTGGCACTACAACAAAAAGGCAAAGGTCCGACCACTTAAAGCCGATGACTACGTTCTCAAAGCTAAAACACAGGCGAGTAAAGACTCGAAGGAGGGCAAACTAGGAACCAACTAGGACGGGCCATATAAGATCACTGCAGCAGTCAAAAAAGGGTCATTCCAGTTAGAAACAATGGAAGGAAAATTGTTGCCCAACAACTGGAACATCGCTCACCTCAAGTACTTCAACTTCTAAAAACAGACACCCTCTAAGTCGTACTCTTTTTTCCTTACTCGGGTTTTATCCCCATGTGGGTTTTACCGGGAAGGTTTTTAATAAGGCGATGAGGGGGCGCCTCGAAGTTCAAGGTACTTATTCATTGCTCCGCCTAGCGCCTACTCCAGCTGGACCAATGAAGGGACTAGGTAGAGAGAACTTCTCAAATGTGTGAAAAATGTATAGCACTCCTGTAACACTCCCCAATGAAGTGAATAAACAAAGCAACAAGCAACGTTTCTTTGCACAACTCCAAAACCGCTCCATTCCATGCACATTCGACCTCGATCGAATATTTATGTTCGACTTTGATTACTTACACTCGATTTTGAATCGGCCACATTCGACCTCCATTGAATATTTACATTCGACTTCGAATACTTAAATTCGATTCGAATCGGCCAAATTCAATCTCGATCGAATATTTACGTTCGACTTCAAATACTTACATTCGATTTCGAATCGGCCACATTCGATTTCGAATCGGCCACATTCGACCTCGGTCGAATATTTACATTCGACTTTGAATATTACCATTCAATTTTGAATCGTCCACATTCGACCTCGATCAAATATTTACGTTCGACTTCGATACATCCAATTTCGAATCGGCCACATTCGACCTCGATCAAATATTTATGTTCGACTTCGAATACTTACATTCGATTTCAAATCAGCCACATTCGATCTCGAACGAATATTTACATTTGACTTCGAATTATTTACATTCGATTTCAAGTCGGCCACATTCGACCTCGCTCGAATTATCTACATTCGACCTCGCTCGAATTATCTACATTCGACCTCGCTCGAGCTATTTATATTCGACCTCGCTCGAATTATCTACATTCTACCCCGATCAAATTATTTATATTCGACCTCGCTCAAATTATTTACATTCGACCACGCTCGAATTATCTACATTCGACCCCGTTCGAATTATTTATATTCGACCTCGCTCGAATTATCTACATTCGACCCTGCTCGAACTATTTATATTCGACCTTGCTCGAATTATCTACATTCGACCTTGCTCGAATTATTTACATTCGACCTCGATCGAATATTTACATTTGACTTCGAATTATTTACTTTCGATTTTGAGTCGGCCACGTTCGACCTCGCTCAAACTATTTATATTCGAGCTCGCTCGAATTATCTACATTCCACCTCACTCGAATTATTTACATTTGACCTCGCTCGAGTAATAAACATTCGACCTCGCTCGAATTATTTATATTTCTCGCTAGAATTATTGACATCAAAACAGTCACGTCCGACATCGCTCAAATCACTTATATCCAACTTCGTCCGAAGTAGCCACACTCGATAAAAGGCCAAAGATTGGCCCCGAGCCAGCAAGCAAGTTGCCCATAAAGAATAAAGTCACAATAAAATAAGGCAAGAAATAAGAAAGAAAAGCATGCAACAAAAGAACACCATATTACAAACCAATCAGGTTACAAATACTCGCTTTCTTTTACAAACAGGGCCCAAGTACGCCCTCACAAAAGCAAAAACAAAAGAGCACCAAAAAATATAAGTACAAGGCACTAAGCCGCATCGTCCCCTCCAGCATACTCGTCATCATACCAGGGATCGGAAGCAAGCCCATCTACTGCATCATCATCATCATCTCCATCACCCCCACCAGGCGAGTCGGGAGCGTAGTTACAAGCCTCGCGAGATGCCCGTGCTTTTCCAAAGACGTCGGCCAGTTCCTCCTCGGACACTTTGCATGCGGTCCTCAATGACCTGAACACGTCCAATTGAGCCTCGGCATGGACCCACATTTCATAGAGCTCCCGCGATATTCTCGTCTCGGTAGAAGCTTGAGGAACCGACGGACGGGCTAGCTACTCCTTTTCAGCCCTCAAAACCATCACATACTCGTTCAAACTCACTAACTCAGCTTCTAGACTCCCAACCTGCTCCTCTAACCTCGCCACTCTAAATGTCAAAGTCTCTGCTTCGCTATCCCATTCAAGATTACAAGCACGCAAGGTCCCCGCCAAGGCCGCCGCCTCCGCTATCGAGGTTGTCCTAACCTGCTCCACATACCCAGCTCAGCCCTTAGAATGGACACCCTCTCCTGGAGATCCGAGTTCTCAGTGATCACCCCCCTCCCAAGTTCAAGCTCGTCTTCCTTGGATTTCAATGCCTCTCCCAACATCGTCTGATAGCCCTCAGTATTCCCTCATCCTTCTCTTTCAGCTCGTCATTCTTCCTCTTAATCTCATCACGTAGTTCTTGAAACTTCCCGTCCTCACCAATGCTCCCGACCACCCTCCGGTACTTGGAACAGTACTCCCTGTATTTGGACTCCATCCTCCTATACCGAATCACCCTCTCTTCCTCTCGACGGTCACGCTCAATTTCTAGGATGAGAGTCTGGCAAATGAAAGAAGGAATCAGCTCAGCCAATCATATCAATAAAGCATACAAAGACGTAATTAGAGTACTCATCCGCATGGCCATCCCGGATATGCCAATGGAAAGATCGACGTCCCTAAACGTCTGTAAGGTATTGTTCTCGACCTCGGGATACAGGGGAGCAAACGACGACATCACTTGCTCAGTATCAAACATGATATTGACGTCCACAGGTATGACTATGTGACGGTTTGGACCTTCCGTCCTAATCTCCACGCGGGTCCTCCTTTCAGTAAAGGCCCTCGCCTCGTTCGGATCGATATCAGAACCTGAGTCGGCTTCTCCCACACCAGGATCACCATGCCACTACAACCCCGACGGAGTATGATCACCCAACTCTGTGCAAACCCCATATCACCACCGGACTCCATCCTAGAAGGTCTCTCTCTAGTGACATGTTCGGGCGGAACACCCTCTGACTTCACCCCGAGAACCAGAGTACCTTCTGGTCCTTCCACAGCTACGGCTTTACCCGTCTCTATCATCCGTCTCTTCCGCAGTGATGTTTCCTCTTTATGCGAAGGCTCTTCCGCAAGAGAGAGGAATTGCTGGGATGGAACGTTGCTCGAGACGGCCGTATCTGAGGAAACGGTCCCCTCTATCCGCTGAACCCCAGCTCTGCTTCTCGTAGATTCGACCAAAGTAAACTCTCGTGCAATTGAGGCTTCCATTTGGAGAAAGGCGAGGGAAGGCATATTTGCTTTCTTAGAGGCCCGCCGATCTAACACAAACACATGTCAGAAAATGATAAAAAGCTCGACCAAAACCAGACGATCAGGATACATACGAGGAAGAAGCTTCTTGCCGAAGCGTTTGTGGAAAGAAGACCGGTCGCAGATCCCCACAACGTGAGGGAGCACACGAGCCAACCAATCTTCCATGTCCAGAATGATAGAAGGGGAACGTTTCACGACTGTAAATAAAGAGGACCTAAGTAAGTCACAAAGAATAGAAAAGGACAAAATATGGAATAATAGAAGATACGAGATGACACTTACGTTAGTAGTTCCATTTTTTGGGAAACCCAGTCGGTTCCTCTGCCAAGTGATCAATTCTGACAAAGAAGTACTTACGCCAAAATAAACGACTCGCTTTGTCGTCCATTCCAGTCACCAATCCCTTCGTCCCACGATTCCTCTAGTGTATCATGCTACTACGAAGGAAAGTTGGTGAGAATAAATGCAGCAGTGGTGAAGGTCGACCCCGCACCCAGCCAGTTCCGCATATTTGGTTAACAATACAAAGATCTTGTAACAGTAAGGGGAGAGCTACGCTGGACAAATGTTGTAGAAATGACAGAATTCCTCGGCTAGCTTGGGAAGTGGGAACGTATAGCCGATGGTGAGTGGATAGACATAAAAGGGGCAGAACCCAGGGTGGTGGACCTGAACCGTTTCATTCCCTGAGGTGACGACCTCTATGTGAGAGGGGATACGATATTTGGCTCGCATTTCGGCCAATTCATCCTCCCCCGTCTCAAAAAGCTCAGGTTCGGGGGCAGGTCCAGGTCTACTGGGGAATTCATTCCTAATTAGACGGTTCTTTGGAATCACCTCATCTATTGAGGGGAGGCTATCATCCCCCTCAACTGGAACTCCTTCATCGGTAGGAATAATAGCCACCAACAAGGGAGAGATATCGGCAATATCATCGTGACTATAGGAAGAACCTGACATTGTGATTACAGTAGATCAAGAAAGGGAAAGAAAAAAGATGAAGATCAAAGAAATTATTGAAGAAGTCAGGAGTGAGAACCCACAGAAGAGAAGAAGAAAAGGCACAAAAGGTATTGGTGGGAAAAGGAATGGTGAAAGTTTCGAATATAGATTCCCTCATATATTTATAGGTTTGGTTGGCCTCAAAATCGAGGCCAAAAGCTATCTGCAAGCACAAGAATCGAGACATCAACAGTGCAGGTGATGCATGGGGAAGATGCATAATGATGACGCGCGTGACAATGATGTCACCAAATGTCACTTCTCCCGGTTACGGCCTTAGCAGGCGTCGACCGCTTGATTACGACCAAATTCCCTTCATAACGGACGTATTTCCTTCATAACGGACGTAGAATTATCGCTCACTTAGGAAGAGGTGCCCACGACCTCGATAAGCGGAGGGACTAACTGTATTGGTCAAAATTTGGTTTATGTTCTGTGAGGGCAACGGCTGAGGTCAAAGCACATCCCGACCAACGGTCAAGAGTCTGTGGCTTTAGTTCAAGTAAATTCGAGCAGAAAACTCTAGCGACGACCGCTCAGTTATGATTTAAAGCTCAGAATATTCCCTCCCTTGTACTTTTTAGGGTTTCCCTAGAGCGTTCCCATATATATAGAACACTAAGGAAAGAAAAAGGGCATGAGAAAACCTCAGAAAGAACACTTGGTATTATTGATTATTAAAAGAATATACATTTCTTGTCTTGTCTATTTATTCCAAAAGCCAAGAATCACCTTTCTATATTCAAGATCCAAGAACTCAGAAGCTCTCTTAGATTGTCTACCATTTACTCAGCTGACAAACAAGATTGCTGGCATTAAACACGTGATATATGGGCGTGCAACTTTCTGTTATTACACCTATTGCCGTTGCATGCATATATTTCATACACTTATTTGCGTATTCATTACCAATCATTGTTAGTTTCTTGGTTCGACATTTGTTATTGTATTTATGTTCCATTTAATAGTCCGCACTTTAATAGATCCAATAGTTATTAAGCCTAACTAGGATTAGCCCGACATTTAAACCTAACAAATCTCATATTAAGTGTATTATCATATTTTTGGTAAAACAAACAAGTCACTAAGTTGATTGCAAGTGCATACAAGAAATGAAATAATAAAGTATATATGAACTTTGCATTTAATACTACAAAATATAAACTTCATATAATGTATGTGTTTACCTCAAAATACGAGTAACAATTAAAATTATAATGTGGTTATAAGGATACGTGATCTAATTCAACGCCAATTGATAAATAGCTAAATAAATAAATGAATTAACCGATTGAAGTGGATTAAACCAGTGGCGTTTTCAAGTTATAGACCTTGGCTTGGAATAGTGTTGAGATCGAACACTAATTACCACGTGAATAATAAGAAAAATATGAACAAAATGGACGATAAGAACATCAGAGAGTTAAGAGCGAGTAAAAGAGCAGAGTGCTTTGTATTTCTTAGTAGTTGCGTAAGTGATAATTGTGTATGATGATGTGTTACAAATGAACAGGGTTCCTCTTTATATAGTAGAGGAATCCTAAATAAGGTATAATCTAATTTCGGAAGTAAAATACATGATTGGTATCAATAAATGTTAATGGTTCTGCCAGTTTCGAGATTTTCGCCGAGATTGGTGGTCGATTGCGGATTCTTGTGATTATGTTACTTCGGTGTCGATTTATTCTGATCTCTATCCCTTAGTATTCATGTTCTTCGAGCCTGAACTTGCTTCGATACAGGCTCACTCTCGAAGCATTCCCTCGAGCCCGTAAAATCGGGTGTGGTCGATTTTAACCGTATAAAGATAGTCCCTGCGTTTCTTAGAATGAAATGATAAGAAACGATTTGAGCCTCGATTCCTTGATACCTCGATCATGAATTATCCATGATGTAAGCGATGGATGTGACTGAAACGTCCCTTCGGTTCGGTTCCTAAAAAAATCATCAATGTGTGTCAGTCGCCGGTCGGCCACTAGCGATACAAAACCGTCATTTGAAACCTATAAATACCACCTCTTCAGTTGATTTCAAACTTTGCTTTGATTTAAACTTCACCTTTGCTTTGATTTCAAACTCTTATTGCCTTCTTCCTATTTCCGCCAACCTTACACTTTTCTTCTGCTTTCTTCACTTATATCGATGGCTAAGACCTCTAAAACGGTGCCACAAAAGGGAGGGGCCTCCTCTTTGAGGTAGGCCGACGACAAGTCGCTGATGGAGCCGCACGTTGAGGAGTGCGTTCCTGGGCCATGTCAACTAACTTTTGAGTTTAAAGTGGACAGGACCCCTTTAGTTCTCGGTCAGTGTGAGCCCGTATACTGTTACATTTGCTCGATATCTGAAGACGATCTCGAACAAGTGAAAAAGGACTGCAATTGGATCAACAAAGAGGTGGCGATTCCTTCCCCTGAGGAGGATATCACCACTCATGTGTAAGGGTTTTTGAGTGTTTACACTTACCTTTCACATTGGAGCCCGTGGACCCGGTCATACTCGACTTTTGCTGCCAATATCGAGTGACCCTGGGGTAGATCTACCCTTCATTTTGGCGCATCGTGATCCTGCTCAAGTTCTTCTCGAGCAAAATTGAGGGGATGTCTTTCACCCTTGAACATATAATCAGGTTGTATAGTCCTCGGTTTTACCAAGGTGGTTTGATAAAGCTCCAATGTCGGGCTACAAAGACATTGTTCTCGAGCATAGGCATAGACAAGGATCAGGGTTGGATGGGTCGGTTTCGATTTGATTCCCGTCGAGGAATGGAATATGAAACATAAGTCCGATTTTCTCTTATGGTGTTTGTTTTCTTGTTTGATTGATTTCTTTTCCCGATCTAAGTTCCATTTCGTGGTGCAGCTTCTTCTTGGTTCCCTGGTGCTATTACGGACCTCTAAGGTTGGGTTCGCCAACTAGCCTCCACTTCTTCACATTCCGAATGTTACTTGCGAGATTTGGCCAGGGGTTGGTGGAAAGCTAAGAACCATGGGTAGTCCCTCTGTTCATATGTTGATGTCTTTCTGTAAGAATACCGTTCTTTATTTTTCAACTTACTCTTTTTTATATGTAGGCCTTGGAGAGAATGTAATCATAAGGCCACCTCCGCCTGGCGAAGAGGGGGTTCCACAGCCACCCAAAAAGAAGCAGAGGCGAAGGACCTCGCCCCCTGGTAGCCCGAAGCCCAGGAAGTGTAGGGCCCAAAAATCAAGGATCGACCTTGCCGCTTTACCTGCCGATGTGGCTCAAAAACTTCGGGAGGAGGATGAGGCAGCACAAGGTGATGATGACTGCTTGTTGATAGTTTCGGGGGGAAGCACTGTAGCTCTCGAGGTTGTCGAGCCGGCGGTGAACGAGTCGGCTCAATCTTGAGTTAGGGGGATCTCGAAGGGAGATCCGAACGGATTCCCCAAGCCATCGGGCGGTAAAAGCGCTTATTGTTGCACCGAAGAGATCGGTGGATGTCCCCGGAGGGTCCAACTCTAGGCCCTTCAAAGAGAGGAGAGTGCCCTAAGCGACTCGCTTGGGGAAATAAATATAGATGCTTCACCACCCGGTCCTTCATTTTTCGAAGGGCAATTCCGAGATGCTCGGGCTCTGCGAACTCCTGATGCGGAGCTGGCCCATGAAGGGAGCGATATATTTTGAGAGTGCTTTGCCGGGATCGAGACGGTCCCGATCCATACGCGTCGTTCATTTTCAACGAAGCTCGGCGTTTCTTGAAACATGTAAGTATTTTTCCTTCTTGCTCACGCTCGCATCTATTTCGTATCTTTTCAAGACTAACTTCTTTCTTCGCATGCAGGCTATGGTGCTTCATTGAGAGGCATCGTTCAAATCTCGGACGGAGCTGACCCGATGTGAAGCCGAGCTCAAGAAGCTCGTAGAGGAGAGGATGACCTGAAATTTCTTTATGTTCGAAAAGAGGAGGAGATTGAGACCTTTCGAGCTGAACTTACGAGAATTCGTCAAGATCAGACCGAGCTCATCGAGCGGGTAGCGTAATTTCTTGAAACTTTGTAAAATTTTAGTTCAAATTTGGCGATGAACCCTTCGGTTTTGTAGGTCTAGCAGAAGGGCGAATGTGCTGCAGTTTCGAGAAGAGGTCGAGATGAAGGAGGTTGAAACTCTAGGGTGGAGACAGCACATGGAGCATCACTCCGAGCCCAATTAACTTCAGATGAGCTCCAGCTTCAGAGTGTGAAGGTGGAAAGTCTAGCTCAATCCCAGAGGATCGAGGAGGTTGAAGTCGAGCTTGCAAAAGCTAAAGCTAAATCAGAGGCGCTTGTGGCCTCTTATCAAGCTGATGCTGAAGCTTCCAATCTTTGGGCACATCAGATCTTTGCTTCTACTGAGATTAGATTATCATATCCTCTCGCAAATGCTAGGTAGAAATCTCGGAGAGAGTCTCTCGAAAAGGTGCACGCTCGTGGTTTCGACCTGTCTGCTGATATCGAGAAAGAGAAAGCTTTGGAGGATGAGGTTGCAGCCTTGCTCTTCGATGATGAAGGCTCTGTCAGCAGGTCCGAGGGTGAAGGAGACGAGGCCTCCGAAGAAGTCGCACCTGGAGAAGCCGCATGAGGAAACCGATCTTGAGGGGGCTAACCCCGATCATAATTAGATTGTAACTTCTTTTTCTTTTTTCTTTTGTAAGGCTGTGACTGGACCCTTGTACAGTATATTCAATAACAGAAAGCTTTTCTTTGATGCCTTGACAAATGTTCCCTTCATGCCTTTGTATGTTTATTTTCCTTCGTTAAAATTTTTTTATTGTTGTAGTCCAACTCGTGATCGGAACAAACGCTTAAGCTTTTCGTTTTTATGAGGGCAAGTCCCGAGTTTGAAACTCATTCGAGATCTTATCTCGGCGGTGGCTCGATCGAACTGATCGACGAGTTATCTTTTAATAACCAAGTTCGAATGAATCTTGAGTATTAGGATAAAGTGAACCCTTAGGTTTTCATCAAATGATTATTAAGCATTTCAGGCTCACTATTATATACCCTTTAGGTGAATCTTCGATCTGTAGTTAACATTTGTTTGAGCTCGGAATAACTGAACCCTTGGGTTTGAATCGAGTGAGAGTGAGGTCTTGAACTCTAACTGCAATGGCCCTTAGGCTTATTAGATCGACCCTTATGCTCTTTTAGATCATCCCTTAGGCTCTTTTAGATCGGCCCTTATCTCTTTAAGTTGGGCCAATTTGGAATCTAAAAACGGCTATCATTTTTCCCTTTTTGGATAAAAGACTTAGTGAAAATTTCTTTACGCCTTAGCATGTGTTCTTTGTACCCATTGGGTTTTTTTGAGGGTTCAACGATCGGAACCCAATTTTTTCCTAACTCGTTTGTGTTAAGACAATTTGATACCTCTTGAGGTTCTTTTGAAGGCCAATATTATCGAATCCTTTAAATTATTTGAAGGCTGATTTTATCGAAGCCCTTTTTCTTTGCGTTGCCGAGGGTAGTATTATTTAACCGGTTTTTCAAAGTATTTGAAGGCCTTTAGTTTATGGCAGAAGTCGGACGTCTCCGAGCCGCATTATTTGGGTTGTAGCCTTTTATATGACTGTAGTCTTTAATATGGTTGTAGCCTTCGAGTATGTCTCTTGGACTTGTTTCCCGATAACATTTCGAACTTATTTGAAATGTTAGTCCCCGAGTGTGACGGCCTTGGCCTATATATCGAGGGGTGTCTCTTTGAGGTCTTATGATTTCGAACTTAGGTAGCTCGAGTAAGTAGTCCCCAAGTGTTCTAGGTATGCTTGTACTTGGCCCTTGAGCCATTTTTCACAAGTGTTAGTTTTGTACAATAGATCAAAATCGTAAGTACATGACTCGTATAATAGAAATTCTACTTCAAACATGAGGTGTTTGAGAAAAGAAAGTGCTTATTTGTATTATTCATACATGCATACATATTTTTTTGTCAGGACTCGGCTAACCTATATGGACACGGTTCATTCGATCGTTTGGCCCATTACGAAATTCTTCCTATCGAGACCCATTGATACATAACATCTGAGGGTGATCCCCCCCAGTATTCGAGGTTGATTGCAAAGAAACCTTGGATACTGTTGAATTATCCCCAGGTAGCACATAGTTGTTGCCTCGTTAAAAACCTCGCCGGAAAACCCCATTTGGGATAAAAACCGGTCTAAGGGAAAAAGAGTGCAACGTGTAATTTAAAACCTGAGGTCTCGATTTCTTGGATCGGATACCTGCAATAAGTTAGTTACGAATATTTAAGTAAATGAGGAGTGATATGTTCCACTTATTCGACAATGGCTCGCCATTCATTGTTCCGAGCTTGTAAGATCCTTTCCCGACTACGTCGAGGATTTGATTGGGTCCTTCCCAGTTAGGACCGAGTTTCCCTTTATTAGGGTCTCGAGTATTGATGGTGACTTTTCTTAAGACTAAGTCCGCGACTTTGAAGTGTCGAAGATTGGTTCTTCTATTGTAATATCTCTCGATTCATTGCTTTTGTGTGGCTATTCAAATGAGTGCCGCTTCTCGTCTTTCATCTAACAACTCGAGACTGGTATTCATGGCCTCGTGGTTCGATTCCTCCATTGCGTTCCAAAATATGGCACTGGGCTCCCCGACTTCGACCGGTATTAAGGCCTCGGAGCCATATACTAAGGAAAACGGAGTTGCTCCGATACCGGACTTCGATGTCGTCCGATATGCCCATAGAACCTCGAGCAGTTTTTGTCTCCACTTCCCTTTGGCTTCGTTTAGCCTTTTCTTCAAGTTTTTGATGATAGTCTTATTCGTTGATTCGGCCTGTCCGTTTCCACTAGGGTGATAGGGTGTCGATAGTATTCTCTTTGTTTTGTGGTCTTCGAAGAATTTTGTTACTTTACTGCAGATGAACTATTTTCCATTATCACACACTATTTCTGCAGGTATCCCGAATCAACATGCAATGTGATCCCATCTGAATTCGATCACTTCTTTTTCTCTAACTTTTTCGAAGGCCTGTGCTTTAACCTATTTAGATAAATAAACAGTCATAAATAATATGAACTTAGCTTTACCTGGGGCCGATGGAAGAGGACCGACGATGTCCATTCCCCATTTCATGAATGGCCATGGGGATACGACTAATGAAGTTGTTCATCGGGCTGGTGAATCATTCGCGCAAAACTTTGACATTTGTCGCATCTTCGAACGAACTCCTTAGAGTCTTTTTCCATGGTATCCCAATAGTATCCTGCTCTGATGACCTTTCAAACCAGTGATTCGGCGTCAGAATGGTTTCCACAAGTGCCTTCATGAATTTCTCACAGAACATAGTCAGTATTCCCCGGTCGCAAGCATACCCCCAATGGTCCATCGAACGTTCTTCTGTCTAACGTTCTGTCTTTGTCTAATGTGAATCGAGCGGCTTTAGTCTGTAAGGTCCTCGATTCTTTGGGATCCGATGATAGCTTCCCGTTCTTCAAATATTTGATGTATTTGTTTCTTCAATCCCAGGTTAAGCTTGTAGAATTAATTTCATCATGTCCTTCCTCGATTACAGATCTCGAGAGTTGGACGACTGTCCCCGAGCTGATTTCATCTTCGTCGGCCGATGACCCTAAATTGGTAAGTGCATCTGTCTCAGTATTTTGTTCTCGAGGTACATGCTGTAGAGTTTATTCTGTGAAGCGGTGCAAGGTGGCCTGCAATTTGTCTAAGTATCTCTGCATCCTATCCTCTCGCACTTCGAAGGTTTCGTTTACCTGGTTAACTATCAGTAGGGAGTCACATTTAGCTTTGATGACTTCTGCTCCCAAGCTTTTAGCTAGTTCGAGACTTGCAATCATAGACTCATACCCGGCCTCGTTGTTAGTCAGTTTGGTAGTCTTAATTGATTGCCTAATAACATTGCACGTAGGCGGTTTCAAAACAATACCGAGCCAGGACCCTTTCACATTCGAAGCGCCATCTGTGAAGAGGGTCCATACCCCCGATGTTGTATCCGATTTCGGAAAAAGTTCCTTTTCCATTTCGAGTACGAGGTTGGTGAAAAGTCTGCCACGAAGTTCGCTAATATTTGAGATTTGATGGTTGTTCGGGGTTGATATTCGATATCGTACCCGCCAAGTTCGATAGCCCATTTGGCCAGTCGGCACGATAATTATGTCTTATAGAAAACATTTCGAAGGGAATAAGTGGTGATTACACATATTGGGTGACACTGAAAATATTGCTTTAATTTTCTAGATGCGCTTATGCAAGTGCCAATTTTTTAAGTGTGGATACCTAGTTTCGGCATCCCCTAAGGTTCAACTTATGTAGTAAACTGGAAACTGCATACCTTGTTCTTCTCGAACTAATACACCACTTACCGCTACCTAGAACACTTCCAAGTATAGGTATAGCTTCTCATCTGCCTTTGGAGTGTGGAGCAAAGGTGGGCTCGATAGGTATCGTTTAAATTTCTCTAATTCTTGTTGACACTCCGGGGTCCATGTGAAGTCATTTTTCTTTTTGAGTAAGGAGAAGAACATGTGGCTTCGATCTGATGACCTCGAAATGAATCAGCCTAGGGTAGTTATCCGTCCGGTTAACCTCTAAACGGCTTTCACACTATCAACAACGGTGATGTCCTCGATGGCCTTGATCTTATCGGAGTTGATCTCGATTCCTCGATTTGATACCATGAAACCGAGGAATTTCCCCAAGACGACCCCGAAAGCACACTTTTCGGGATTAAGTTTCATGTTGTACTTCCTCAAGATTTTGAACGCTTCCTGCAAATGAGTCAAATGGTCTTCTGCACGCAGGGACTTAACTAACATATCGTCAACGTAAACTTCTATTGATTTTCCTATCTGTTCTTCGAACATCTTGTTAACTAGGCGTTGATATGTAGCTCCCGCATTTTTTAGCCCGAAGGGAATTACATTATAGCAGTAAGTTCCACACTTAGTGATAAAAGAAGTGTTTTCCTGGTCTACTGGGTCCATCTAGATTTGGTTGTACCTAGAATAGGCGTCGAGAAAAGTAAGTATCTCATGGTCGGCCGTGGAATCAATCATTCGATCGATTTTAGGCAAAGGAAAAGATTCTTTCGGACATTCTTTATTCAAGTCCTTATAATCTACACACATTCTAAGTTTGTTCCCGTTTTTGGGGACTACGACTACGTTGGCTAACCACTCGGGGTATTTTACTTCCCGAATGGACCCTATTTTAAGAAGTTTGGTTACCTCCTCCTTTATGAAGGCGTGTTTTACCTCGGACTGAGTCCTTCTCTTTTTCTTTATCTGTCTGAACTTGGGATCTAGGCTCAACCGATGAGTTGTTATCTCGGGCGGGATTCCTATCATGTCTAAATGGGACCATGCAAACCAATCCATTTTATCAATAAGAAATTGAATGACTTTTTTCCTAATCTTGGGGGTTAACCCCGTTCCCAGGTATACCTTTCATTCGGGTAAATACTCGATTAGTATCACTTGTTCCAACTCCTCGACCGTTGATTTGACTACATCCGATTCTTCGGGAACGACGGAAGTTCGAGGAGTAAGAAAATCCTCTTCTTCTTCTTCGATTACCTGTTTATCTAATTCGGTCAAGGCCGGGGATGGTGATTGCTATTTGGCCGCTTGCTTATCTTTGATGCTCGTTTCTGAGGTCGAAGGTGCTGATATCGGCGTCACCTCGTCAACTGCAAACATTTCCTTTGCAGGGTATTGTTCCCCATAAACTGTTTTCACACCATCCTTTGTTGGGAACTTCATCATTTGGTGAAGGGTCGACGGTATTGCCCTTATGTTGTGGATCCATGGCCTTTCGAGCAGTGCATTGTATCTTATGTCGCCTTCAATGACATGAAATTTTGTGTCTTGGATGGTCCCGACCACGTTCACTGGCAGGATTATTTCCCCTTTTGTTGTTTCACTAGCCATGTTGAAGCCGTTCAGAACTCGGGATGCAGGTACAATCTGGTCTAACAAGACGAGCTGCTCTACGACCCTCGATTTGATTATGTTTGTCGAGCTACCTGGATCCACGATAACATGTATAACTTGAATTTTATTTAGCAAAATAGAAATTACCAGGGTGTTGTTGTGTGGCTATGAGATGCTTTATGCTTCTTCGTCGTTGAAAGAGAGAATGCCTTTGGGCACATAGTATCAAGCCTATTTCTCTCTTGTGATCGATACTTTGGTGCGTTTGAATATAGGCCCTTGAACGATGTCGACCCCGCCGACGATAATGTGGATAACATGCTAAGGTTCTTCTTGCTCGTTATTTCTGTTGGCGTCTCTTTCCCTGAAGTGATTTTTGGCTCGATTGCTGAGGAATACTCGAAGGTGGCCTTCGTTGGATAATCGAGCCACTTCCTCCCTCAACTGTCTACAGTCTTCGGTCCTATGGCCATGCGTGCCATGATATTTATACATCAAGTTTGGATTCCTTGGAGAGAGATCGGTATGTATAGGTCTGGGCCACCTGGTGTCTTTGATTCTTCCGATAGCCGATACGATCCCTAATGCATCGACATTGAAATTGTACTCCAATAATCAGGGTGCTTCTGTGGGATCAACATATTTGTCAAAACTAGTTTCGCTCATGATTCCCTGAGAGTTCTGCCCTCGGTCACCCCTTAGATCATTCTTGGCAGAATTACGTCCCCGATGGTTATTCATTCTATCTGAAACATATGGCTGATACCGATCTTTATTCGGCTCGATTCTCTTTCAACATCTCTTTGATTTTTACCTGTCGACCTGTTTGGATGTATGGAACCTGAGGGGGATCCCAGTTGGTCGTCCTCGACCCTAATCTTTGACTGATATCGGTTTGGAACATCCGCCCAAGTTACAGCCGGGTACTCTATTAAATTCTGCTTCAACTGGCATGATGCAATCGAACTCCGCTCGTTTAATCCTTGGGAGAAGACTCGAACATCCCAATCGTCAGTAACTGGTGGTAATTATATATGTTCCATTTGGAATCGAGATACAAACTCTCTTAGCATCTCGTTATCCCTCTGCTTCACCTTGAAGAGGTCCGATTTTCTCATTTCAAACTTTATAGCATCAGCGTGTTCTTTCACAAATGAATCTGCTAACATGGAGAACAAATCGATAGGATTCGGCGGCAAATTGTGATACCAAATCATAGCTCCCTTCGACAGGGTTTCTCCGAACTTCTTCAGCAATACTGACTCGATTTCATCATCTTCCAAATCATTTCCTTTTATGGCACACGTATAAGAGGTAATGTGCTCATTAGGGTCCGAGGTCCCGCTGTATTTAGGTATATCGGGCATCCTGAACTTTTTTGGGATGGGCTTCGGAGCCGCACTTGGACGGAATGGTTTTTGCAAAAACTTTTTGGAGTCCATTCCTTTTAAGATCGTGGTGCCCCCGGTATCTGATCAACTCGAGAGTTATAGGTTACCACTTTCTTGTCGTTGGCCTCGATTTTCTTTTATCCCGATTCTATTCTCTTAGTAAGATCCTCGAGCATTCTCATTATAGTAGGATCGATTATCGAAGTATTGTCACCTGATCTTTCAGGCACTGGCTCGGTACGCCGAGTAGTCTCTTGTTCGACCCTATTCGGTGTCATGTGCTGATTTTGCAACTGAGTAATGACGTTCTGTTGGGCTTACAGCATTTCAACTATAACTTGGAGACTGACACCTTCGTCTCCTCTGCCCTAAGTACCTCTACCGTCAGTTCGACCCTCTCTGCGTACACTTCCATCGGGGTCCCCGCCTAAATCCGCATTCAAAGCAACATGCGAATTGATATCGACCGGGTTGACGGGTGGTGATCCTCCGAGGTCACCTTGTGGCACCTCGATTCCCGGAGCGACAATATTCTCGTTCTCTTCGTGGAGTCCGGGACCGGTGTCACCATGTGTAGCTGTGTTTTGTGAGTTTGACATGATTTATCCTGAAAACAAAATTCTTGACAAGAAACGAGCGAAAAATAGTGTGTTATGTCAGAATTAACACTGAACAATCACTATTATCCTTAGCCCCACGGTTGGCGCCAAATTATTTACCTTGAAATACGAGTAACAATTAAACTTGTAATGTGGTTATAAGGATACGTGATCTAATTCAACGTCAACTGATAAATTAGCTAAATAGATAAATAAATTGAAGTGGATCAAACCAGTGGCGTTTGCAAGTTATCGACCTCGGCTTGGAATAGTGCCGAGATCAAACGTTAAGTACCACACGAATAATAAGAACAATATGAACAAAATGGACGATAAGAACAGCAGAGATTTAAGAGCGAATAAAAGAGCAGAGTACTTTGTATTTCTCAGTAGTTGTGTAAGTGATAGTTGTGTATGATAATGTGTTACAAGTGAACAGGGTTCCTCTTTATATAGTAGAGGAATCATAAATAAGGTATAACTCTAATTTCAGAAGTAAAATACATGATTGGTATCAATAACTGTTAATGGTTCTGCCAGTTCCAGATTCTCGCCGAGATTGGTGGTCGATTGCGGATATCTCGTGATTCTATTACTTAGGTGTTGATTTAGCCTGATCTTGATCCATCAGTATTCATGTTCTTCGAGCCCAAACTTGCTTCGATATTGGCTCACTCTCGAGGCATACCCTCGAGCCCGTAAAATCGGGTGTGGTCGATTTTAACCGTATACGGTACGAAACTTTTGTAATAAAATATTAAGGCCTCTAATTAAAGTTTGGCTTTAATGATGATGACGAGTAACTTGAGCCACCACTGAATAAGGAGCTCAAGGTTGGATAAGAGTCACTCACACCTGTCCACTTTAATTGATTTTTGGTCTCTCTTTTTTTTCCACAATCAGGACAAAACTATGTGTGACAAGAGCGGTCAACTGAATACCCTTCGCCGAAAAATTATAGTATATATATATTACTTGTATTTGGACACCATTGCATAGCCAACCGGCAAAGACTGTTCAAAATTTGAACATTCTTACTGTGATCACAATATTTGATTTTTTCAAATATTAAAAAGGAATTAACTTCTTTTTTTCAAAGTTGCCCTTAAAGTAAAGAGTCTAAGAGTATTTGTTATATTTTCGATGAACAAATTAAGGTTAATTTGTTCAATTTTATCGTTAATTAATGCTAAAAAGTTCATATCTTAATAAGTAAAAACAACCAAAAAAACTATTGAAATGGAGCAGATGGAGTAGCAATCTTCCACAAGAATCTTTGATTAAAATAACTTCTTTTTCATTGCAAACTTTAATTACCGCATTAACGTTTGTATCAACCCTAACTCGAAACATAAGACTATGTTTGAAGTTAATTGGAGTATATTGCACAGTAAAAGTAGGAGAAGAGGAACCTAACTCGAAATAGTTACAGGGAAGTTTAGATTGCGCCAGTAGCAAGGTAATTGTGCAGTTTGAATTATGGTCTCTTGAACACTGAATTATCTTTATTGCAATAAAACTCATAAATACATGTAAAGATTTAATATTTTTGTCTGGATTTTGGACTGGGTTAACAGTACAGTTCTCCAAATTTTACCTAAAGTTTTAGGTGAAAGTTTGAAACTCAAAAGAAACATAAGTACGGGTAGTCGGGGGCGAAGCTAGAGAGCGAGTTACGGGTTCGACCGATTCAGTAACTTTGGTTCAAATTATATATTTGTTTGATAAAATTTATTAAACATGTGTAAATTATTAATTTATAATTCAGTAACTTAAAAATAATTAGAATTTTGAACTCATAAACTTTAAATTTTGGTTTCGCATCTGCGAGTAACAAGGACACCTAACCGACATAACTACTTAGGCCGTTGGATTTCCTCAAATCTGCCGCATCTTTCTTCCTCTGAAAAGTGTGCGTTTCTTTACAATTAGTAATAGTTTATTATTATTATTATCTTAATTAAAGTAAATTCGCGACTAATCGATCTTGATCCTTGATTAGTAAGTCCGGATTTCTGCCCCTTATCCAATTTCACATGGCAAAAGTTCAATTTGTCCGGGATGCCATGTTTTTTATATTTACTTTCTACTTCTTCTCTTTTCTTCTTTTAATAACCCAAATATTAAAATTGAACTGTGAATTTAAATCTCAGATCTTCTGGTCTCTATTAAGTGTATTTGGTTTTGAGATGGGTGATGTTAGGCTAAAAATTTATGTTTTCGCATGTAATTTATCTTGCATTATACTTTAATTTTGTTAATTTAGGTGTAAACATTTATGATTCGAGTTTAATAATGGTGTTTATATGTGTAGGAGTTAATTTGAAGCAAATTTTCAAGCTTGACCCTACACGCCTTCAACATATATAAAAGGGGTTTTAAACCTATTTCTTGGGGGTTAGACATTATTGGGGAGGAAAAAGGCGAAGGGAACGCTTGGAAGCAACGAATTGCAAGAGTTTTTCTCTTTCATTCTTCCTTAATTTATATTTTAATGCTTTCAATTATTATCGTGATTGTTAGGCCATCTCTAATCTTCACCCCCATTTTTGTCCCAAAATGAGAACTTCCCCATTTTGGGGATAACTTACTCCAACCATTCCCCCATTTTTCCCCCAAAAAAGAATATATTTTTTTATATTCTTCTCTCTCTTCTATATCATATCATTATCTTTCATTTTAATTTTTTATTTTTTAAATTCCATCTTTTATTTTATTAATTTGTAATTTTCATTAAAATAATTCCATAAAATTTTAAATAATATAATTTGTATGCAATTATTATAGATTAACTAATAATTTAAATAAAAGTGAAATCGTTGTGATACAAGATTAATCAAATACATATTACATAACAATAAAATTCATTCGAAATACTACATAAATATTCAACTTCAACCTCTAGTATTCTCCCATAAATGATCTATTGATGAATTACGAAGTGCAAAATGAGCATCTTTGTCCTTAATTCTTCTTTGTCGAGCTAAAACTTCTTGACATCGTTGATTTTCATCTACTGCCAATTCTACTGTTGGAGGTGGACCTTCCAAATCATCTTGAATTGGTGCGTTAAGATCACACGCATTCTCAATTATCATGTTGTGTAGTATAATACATGTAGTCATTATATCATGTAATACTTCTTTTTGCCAAAAACGTGTGGGTCCTGCATCAATTGCAAAACTCCGAATGCACGTTCAACATCTTTTTGACATGATTCTTATTTCATCGCAAAATATTTCTTCTTTGTCGAATGTGGCTCACGAATAGTTTGCACAAGGGTTGACCATTTTGAATATATATTATCAGCTAAATAATAACTCATATTATATTTTTGTCCTTGAATAACATAATGTGCGGGAGGAGCAATACTTGCAGCAAGATCGGAAAACAAATGTGATGACTCTAAAACATTAATGTCATTATTGGTGTCGGGCATACCAAAATATGCATGTCATATCCAAAGGTCATAAACAGCCACAACTTCAAGAATAATTGTTGGGGATCCACTACGACCTGCATATTGTCCAGCCCATGCTGTTGGATAATTTTTCCATTTCCAATGTATGCCGTCTAGACTACCTAACATTCCTGGAATGCCACGCTGTTCACCGATGTGCAGAAGCCTTGCAACATCTTTAGGTGTTGGTGATCTCAAATACTGCTCGCCAAAAACCTCTACGACAGCTCGGGAAGGAGGTTTATATGATTAGCCTTTAATTTTGAAAGATGTTTCATGCATGGAATATATATAAAGGAGATTCGGAAAAATATATTTGTATGTTATGAGTGATGCATTTGAGCTAACAAACAATTTGCAAATTGGATGTCGAAAACGAAGCATATTTTCATTCAACCATATGAGCGGAAAACATTTGGTAATCCAGACTAGAAAGTTTAAACTAAACAGAAGACATTAATAAGCGCCAATTATTTTCCATATATATTTGACACAGAGTCTAGGAAAATTCTACATATAGTTATTCCTTTAAACTGAAGCATATAAATCAAATCACGCAGCCGCGGTGGTGGTGATGGTGATGGTGGATATTATTTGTGGACTTGGTCGTTGCTATTTTTGTCGTAGTAATTATAAACTGCTGCTCCAGACAAGATTGCCAATGTTAAAGCTTGTGCGTGCATCCTGTTTGCCAAAGTAAAATCATGTTAATTAGCACACATAATACTGATAAAGAATCACAATTTATTTGAATTTGATTAAAATAATTAATTAACCTGGCATGAATGAGCCTAAGACTTGGCTTGAGTGGAGTTCTGGAACTTGAGTAAGCTAGTGAAGCACCAACAGCTGTAGCCCAGAATGTCCCTGTAAAAGAAGCCAATTTGTATATTTTAGAGGATGGAAATATAAAGAAAATGAATTTGACCATGAAGCAAGATATATAACTAACCAATGCTGGTGAGTTTGTGTTCAGAAACCCAAGATTGTACGGCCTCCATCTTTGCGAAAATTTAGTTTCTTTTAGAGCTAAAAAAAGGACTGGATGATAGGAGTATTTGTTTTGAGTGGAAAGAATGGAGGGATTTGGTTGGTATTTATAGATGTTATGAGAAATTAAAAGAGGAAGTGGATATAATATTGGGGTGGATGCATTATGTAATTTGGTGTGGCCCCTTGTTTTGGATCTACTTTTCTTGATCCACTGAAAAATAGGATTGAATAAAGATAAAAAGAAGTACTACTTCTTTATGATTAAAAAGTGAAACCAGTGGGTTTCACTTCCCCTGGTTTACTCTATTTTCTACTGTTACCTTCCATTCTACCACAATTCAAGAAACACTTGACCTGCTATAAGCCGGTGGTTTAATTTAGGGCCCATTTGACAATAATCTTTTTCTTTTTTTGACTTTTTGTTGAAAAAATTTCAATATTATCTTTTTTTTAAATTAGTTTATGTTCATAAAAATTTCAAATTTTACTTGAAGTTAAATTTCAAAAATTTAAAAAACTCCCAAAAAAACTGTTTTTTAAAATTTTCAATACAAATCACTAAAAAAAATTAAAAACAGCTTTTAATTTTCATATACATATCAATTTATGTTTTCATTTTTTCCGGAATTTTCACAATTGTTATGTCCAAACTCCAAACGACCACTTAGAAGTTAGAATATTGATCTACAACAGCAGCACAAGGGTCAGAACTGTGTTATGGTTTCCTGTCTGATAAGAATCAGCAACAGCATTCGTTCTTATCCTTCTTCTCATTCCTACATTGTTTCATTTATTACATTCATTAGACCCCACTAGAGTCTTTGAGCAAAAGCAATTATGTGTTGATCACTTGAACCACAAATACAATTTCCCCTTAACTTAGGCCGAATAAGGTCAGGACGTCAAGTCAAGCTTGAGCCTAACTCGACTGAGCCTTTACAGTGCGGAGCTCAATCAAGCTTTTACAGTTCTGAACCGAGTTTGAGGGAAGCTTTGCTACAATAAAAACCCTTCTTGACCATTTGAGGTATTTTGGCCAAAACTTAAATAAATATATAAAGCGATTTAATTAGCAGCAAAAGCTATTTTTTTGCCCCAAGAATTAGAAACAAAAGCAGAAAATTAGTTCTTTCAAGATAAAAATATTATATTCTTACCAAGAACTTATTTTAATCAAACTATCTCTAATTAATTTAACTCATGCATTTTCAAATATAAGCACAACTCTTATTGATTATAAGCCTTAATCTATATTTTTATTTTATATGTAAATTTTAACCAAATAAATAAAAACTTAAGTACAACCTTTTATAAATAAATAATTTAAATAATTTCTCTATTTAAATAATACTAATGTAAAATGAACCTTAATACTATTCTTTTTCGTAATTTGATGCTCCAAAAGTGCTTTTGAAAAAAAAAATTCTAAAAGAAGTTATTTATCCGTAAAACTGTACATTTGAATTTATACGTGATTTCTAGATGTGATGACCCAAAAGGTCATTTCCTGTTTTAGAAGTCAAAACTGTGTTCCGAGGCCTTGAAAACCTCCTTTTATCTCACCTCATTTTGCTTGCGCAGTCCGGGCGTTTATCCGGAAAGCTTTTATATGAAAAACTGAGAAAAATGCTATTTTGCCTTTAAATTGAATTTAAGTTGACTTCGGTCAATATTTTGGGTAAACGGACCCGGACCCGTGATTTGATGGTCTCGGCGGGTCCGGAAAATATGGGACTTGGGCGTATGCCCGGAATTGAATTCCGATGTCCCAAGCCCGAGAAATGAATTTTTGAAAGAAATTGATTTACTGAAATTATGAGAGTTTATGGAAATTTGTTTGTATTCGAAATTGATGGTATCGGGCCCGTAGTTTGGTTCCGGAGCCCGTTACAGGTTTAATATAGTACTTGAGTGATGCCTGTAAAATTTGGTTAGAAATAGAGGTCATTTGATGTGATTCGGACCCGTAGTTGTGAAATTTGAAACTTTTAAAGTTCTTAAGATTTTTCTTTGATTTCTATGCTAAATTCGTTGTTTAAGATGTTGTTTTAGTGATTTGATCACGCGAGTAAGTCCATAGGATTTTTTAGGGTTGTGTGCATGTTTGGTTTGGAGCCCCGAGGGCTCGGGTGAGTTTCGGGTAGGTTCCGGGGTGTTTAGAATTGGAAAATCACTGTTGGTGCACCAGCTCTGGTGTGCTTGCACCTGCGAGCCTAGGGCCGCAGGTGCGAGACCGCAGGCGCGGACCTTCAGCCGCAGGTGCGGTCCAGCCCAACCTGCCCCCTTTCCGCAGAAGCGGATAAATCTCCGCAGGTGCGGCCCTCAGTGGCCTTGCCCATTTCCGCAGGTGCGACCCAAGCACCGTAGGTGCGAGGGTCGGGCAGTGTATTTTAAGTTAGAGCTTCATCCGTTTTTATTTTCACTTCTTCACAAAAATGGAATACCAAGGGCGATTTTCTCAAGAGATTTTCTTCCCAAATCATAGATAAGTATCCACTAACTAATTTCCTTCAACTTTCTAATGTTTTTCATCAATTATCATCAAGGATTCTAGGGTTTTAAGGGTAGAAAATTGGGGATTTGGGTAGAGTTAGGGCTTTTTGAATAATTGGAATTTAGACCTTGTTTTGAGGTCGGATTTTGAAACTAATTACATATTCGGGCTCGTGGGTGAATGGGTGATCTGGTTTTGGTCCGAACCTCGTGTTTTGATCAAGCGGGCCCGGGATCAATTTTTGACTTTTTAGGAAGAATGATAGAAGATTCATAATTAAACAAGTTGAATTATTCAACATTTATTGATATTATTAAGCTAATTATGTCTAGATACAATTGAATAGGAGGCGAATCCTAAAGGGAAAGCGGTAATCAAGGCTTGAGTTTGGTCATGGAATTCGAGGTAAGTGTTTGGCTTAACCTTAGCTTGAGGGAATAGGTGTTGTGTCCTATTTGTTATGTGTAAGTATCATGTTCAACGTATAGGTGAGGTGACGAGTACCTATACGTTGGTGTCAAGCATGCCCGTGAGTCGAATATTGTGATTTATGTAGTTTTTCGTTAAGTAATACTTGAGTTTCATTTTATAGCTATCCATGTTGGTGGAAATTCCTTGATATAGAACAGTGTTGAGTTTTTGTTTCAGTTGAAGATTTTTATGTGAAGTTATGCACTAAGTGAGATTGGTTATAGCTGTTTTCCCTTGCCGAGATGGTATTGATTCCGCTGTTGGCTCCCTTGCCGGGACGTTATGGTTTTATTTTTGTTTACTCTGTTAATTTCCTTGCTGGATTGATGCCATTTGATGTGTTTGGGTGAGGAAGAGTGTAAAATCACGAAGGGTGATGCCGTGCGTGAGATTGTGAGAGAATGTTAATGCACGAAGGGTGATGCCGTGTCGATATTGTGATTGTAAAGGTACGAAGGGTGATGTTGTGCCATGATATGAGTGATAATGCACAAAGGATAATGTCGTTCCATGATTATGTGAGGTAAAAGCACGAAGGGTGATGTTGTGCTGAATATATTGATTCTGATAGTGAAGATGAGAGTAAAAGCACGAAGGGTGATGCCGTGCACTTGCTTTTGTGTTACTATTTTTGTTGCTTAAATTGATATCTAATTTGTGCTTTATCTTGTTATTTTCATTATTTGATATTTCCTCCCCTCAGCATGTTCCCCTTTCCTTTATGCTTAGTTGTTTATCCCCCGTTGTTATTATTTTCTCCGTATACTATTAAACTGCACATGTTGATTTGGTTGTCGTGTCCTAGCCTCTTCACTACTTTGTCGAGGTTAGGCTCGGCACTTACTCAGTACATGGGGTCGGTTGTATTGATACTACACTCTGCACTTTTGTGTAGATCCCGGTACTGGACTCTTCGGACCTTAGATCAGGGTTGCTGCCTTCAGTCCAGTGGAGACTTCGAGGTAGTTCTGCAGACATCCGCAGGCCTTGGCGTCCCCTCCTATTTCATTTATATTCTGTTCTTATTTACTTCTGAGACAAATGTATACTTATGTTTTGTTCAGACTCCTATGTGTAGTATTCATAGACAGTCCATGAGGTTGTGACACTTGTTCTAGGAGTACTTTGGTTCTGGGTTTCGTATTAGTATTATATCAAACTGTTGAATCATATTATCTCGTATTTTATATTCTATGATTTTATTATAAAGTCTGGTAAAACTGTTAAAGATAAAGAAATAAGGTAGTTAATCAGAAATGTTGGCTTTCCTAGCGGGTTCAATGTTAGACGCCATCACGGTCCCGACGGTGGGAAATTCGGGTCGTGACAAGTTGGTATCAGAGCTCTAGGTTGCTTAGGTCTCACAATTCACGGACAAGCTTAGTAGAGTCTGAGGGACCGGTACAGAGATGCATGTGCTTATCCCTCAGAGGCTATAGAGTTTTGGAATGACTTCACATCTACTCTTCTCTGTCGTGCGATTTGATGTCTCAAAACTAACTGAATTTCTACTCTATTCTCTCGCAGATGGAGAGAACAGGTGCTTCTTCATCCACTGATCAGCAGCCCGAGTCTCCAGTTGCAGCTCCTACGAGGGGCCGGGGACGAGACTAAGGCCGTGCTAGAGGCCGAGGCAGGGGCAGAGCTCAGCCCAGAGGAGCAGCCCCAGTGGCGGAGCCTTAGGTAGAGTTTTCTGATGAGGTTCCTGCCCAGACAGTCTCGATTGTGCCAGATCAGGTTCCCGAGGGGTTCATTGCCACCCAGTACTCCAGGATGCTCTGGTCCGTCTAGTGGGACTCATGGAGAGTGTCGCTCAGGCAGGTTTGCTTCCTGCAGCACCAGCCATCTCTCAAGCTGGGGGAGGAGCCCAGACTCCCGCTACTTGCACTCCGGAGCAGTTGGCTTCTCAGTTTTAGACTCCACTAGCTTAGCCAGCTGGGGTAGTTCAGCCGAGTATTGTGGCCCAGACCGGTGATAGAGAAGCTATGTCTGTCGATGCTTTGTGGAGGTTGGACCGCTTCACCAAGCTGTTTACTACTACTTACAATGGTGCATATTTAGAGGATCCCCAAGACTACATGGATAACTGCCATGAGGTTCTACGGAACATGGGGATAGTGGAGACCAATGGGGTCGACTTTGCTACTAAAACTTCTCGCTCCCACCGGCCGGCTGATGGAAATAGACGGACTACCGGAGATATTCGTGTTACTTCGTCTGCACTGGTTTTCGTCTGTCAGGTCATACCAAGACTTGGTGGAGAGATTATTGTTTGGCTAGACCAGCTGGATCACCGACCTTGACTTGGGCCCATTTCACTCAGCTATTTCTGGAGAAGTTTCTTCCTATCACTCAGAGAGAGGGTCTTCGGAAGCAGTTTGAGCATCTCCAGCAGGGCTCTATGACCGTCATTCAGTACGAGATCGGATTTGTTACCTTGGCCCGACATATTATTATGATACTTCCCACCAAGCGAGAGAGGGTGAGGAGATTTATTGTGGAACTAGCTCAGCCGATCAGATTGCAGATGGCCAAGGAGACAGGGAGTGAGATTTCTTTCGAGGATGCAGCCAATGTGGCCAGACGAGTTGAGATGGTTCTGTTGCAGGGGGGTGGTCAGGGGTCTGACAAGAAACCCCGTCATTTTGGCAGGTTCAGTGGTGCCTCATCTGGAGGCAGGGATTATTTTGGTAGGGGCCATCCTCCTAGGCCGTTTTATTCAACACTTCAGGTTTCTCGTAGTGCTCTAGGTGGTCGTGGTTCTTATATGCAGTATTATGATCAGTTTCCCTACAGTGCACCATCAGCTCTTATCAGTGCACCGCCGCTTCAGAGTTTTCAGGGTGATTACTCAGGTCGTCAGGGTCAGCTTCAGGGTCAGCAGCCTCAGCAGCCGAGGGTTTGTTATACTTGTGGTAACCCGAGTCACATTGCTAGATTTTGCCCTCGAGCCTCGAGCAGTTCTTAGCACCAGGGTTCTCGTGCTATGGTTCCTGCACCAGGTGCTTCACCACCCACTCAGCCAGCCAGAGGTGGGGGTCGAGGTGTTAGAGGTGGAGGCCAGGCTACTAGGGGTAGAGGTCAACCAGCAGGAGGCCGTCCTAGGGACGTAGTTCAGATGGGTGGGGCACAGCCCCGACGTTATGCTATTCCATCCAGACCTGAGGCTGAGGCCTCCGATGCAGTTATCACATGTATGGTTTCAGTTTGCAGCAGGGACACTTCGATTTTATTTGATCCGGGGTCCATATTTTCCTATGTGTCATCTTACTTTGCTCCCTATTTGGTATGCCTCGTGATTCTATGGGTACTCCTATATATGTTTCTATATCGGTGGGTGATGCTATTGTGGTATATCGTGTCTACCATTCATGTGTAGTGGTTATCAGTAGTGTTGAGACCAATGTAGATCTTCTACTCCTTGATATGGTAGATTTTGATGTTATTTTTGGGATGGATTGGTGTCGCCTTATCATGCCATACTGGACTGTCATGCCAAGACCGTGACCTTAGCATTGACGGGGTTGCCTCGCCTGGAGTGGAAAGGGACTCATGGTCATTCTTCCAGCAGGGTTATCTCATATATGAAGTCTCGGCGTATGGTCGAGAAGAGGTGTTTGGCCTATTTGGCCTATGTTCGCAATTCTAGTGCCGAGGTTCCTTCTATGGAGTCTATTCCCATTGTCCGTGAGTTTCCAGAGGTGTTTCCTGCAGACCTGCCGGGTATTCCATCCGACAGGGATATTGACTTTTGCATTGAGTTGGCTCCGGGCACTCAGCCCATTTCTATCCCGCCATATCGTATGGCTCCGCCAAAGTTGAAAGAGTTGAAAGCACAGTTGCAGGACTTGCTTGATAAAGGCTTTATTAGGCCTAGTGTCTCACCTTGGGGTGCGCCGGTGTTGTTTGTTAAGAAGAAGGACGGATTGATGAGGATGTGCATAGATTATCGGCAATTGAACAAGGTTACCATCAAGAACAAATATCCATTGCCGAGAATTGATGATTTGTTTGATCAGCTTCAGGGTTCCAAGGTATTTTTTAAGATTGATTTGAGATCGGGCTACCACCAGTTGAGGATTAGGGCATCCGATGTCCCTAAGATAGCTTTTCACACTCGGTATGGGCATTATAAGTTCTTATTGATGTCATTCGGGTTGAAAAATGCCCCAGATGGTTTTATGGATTTGATGAACCGAGTGTTCAGGCCTTATTTGGATTCCTTCGTGATTGTCTTCATTGATGATATTCTGATTTATTCCCGCAGCCAAGAGAAGCATGAGCAGCACCTTCGATTCGTTCTCCAGACTCTGAAGGACAATCAGTTATATGCCAAGTTTTCAAAATGTGAGTTTTGGTTGAGTTCAGTTGCATTTATGGGTCATGTTGTATCAGTAGAGGGTATTCAGGTGGATTTCAAGAAGATTTCAGCGGTCAAGGATTGGCCTAGACCCACATCAGCCATAGAGATCCAGAGTTTCTTGGGTTTGGCGGGCTATTACCGTCGGTTCGTGGGGGGGTTTTCATCTATTGTAGCCCCGATGACCAGGTTAACTCAGAAGGGTGCCCAGTTTAGGTGGTTAGAGGAGTGTGAGGCGAGCTTCCAGAAGCTCAAGACAGCTTTGACTATGGTGCCGGTGTTGGTTTTGCCCACAGGTTCAGGGCCATATACTGTGTATTATGATGCATCTCGGGTTGGACTTGGTGCAGTGTTGGTGTAGGATAGCAAGGTTATTGCATATGCTTCACGTCAGTTGAAGATCCACGAGAAGAATTATCCAGTTTATGATTTAGAGCTAGCAGCCATTGTTCACGCGATGAAAATTTGGAGGCATTATCTATATGGCGTGTCATGTGAGGTGTTCACAGATCACAAGAGTCTGCAATATTTGTTCAAGCAGAAGGAGATAAATTTGAGGCAGAGGAGATGGTTGGAGCTATTGAAAGACTATGGCATCACCATCTTATATCATCCGGGGAAGGCCAATATGGTGGTTGATGCTTTGAGTAGGAAGTCAGACAGTATGGGTAGTCTTGCATATATTCCGGTCGGGGAGAGATCGCTTGCTTTGGATGTTCAGGCTTTAGCCAATCGGTTCATGAGATTGGATGTTTCTGAGCCCGACCGTGTTCTAGCTTATACAGTTGCTCGCTCTTCATTATTTGATCATATTCGAGATCAGCAGTATGATGATCCTCACTTGTGTGTCCTTAGGGACATGGTGCGGCACGGTGGTGCCAAACAGGTTACTGTTGGTGATGGTGGAGTTTTACGGATGCAGGGTCATATTTGTGTGCCCAATGTGTATGGATTTCGTGAGTTGATTTTAGAGGAGGCCCATAGTTCCTGGTAATCTATTCATCCGGGTGCCGCAAAGATGTATCAGGATTTGCGGCAGCACTATTGGTGGAGGAGGATGAAGAATAATATTGTGGTATATGTAGCTTGGTGTTTGAATTGTTAGCAGGTTAAGTACGAGCATCAGAGGCCTGGTGAATTGCTTCAGCATACTGAGATTCAGTGGAAGTGGGAGCGTATCACCATGGATTTCGTTGTTGGGCTCCCACGGACTCAGAGGAAGTTCGATACAGTATGGGTTATTATGGATAGGCTGACCAAGTCAGCACACTTCATTCCTGTGGCAGTTTCATATTCTTCGGAGAATCTGGCAGAGATCTGCATTAGAGAGATTGTTCGTCTTCACTGTGTGCCCGTGTCTATTATTTCTGACCGAGGTACGCAGTTTACCTCGCATTTCTGGAAGGCAGTTCAGCGTGAGATGGGCACGAGAGTTGAGTTGAGCACATCGTTTCATCCTCAGACGGACGGACAGTCCGAGCGTACCATTCATATTTAAGAGGATATGCTACGAGCATGTGTCATTGACTTTGGAGGTTCTTGGGATCAGTTCTTGCCATTAGCTGAGTTTTCCTACAACAATAACTATCAGTCGAGCATTCAGATGGATCCTTATGAGGCATTATATGGTAGGCGGTGTCGGTCTCTAGTTGGGTGGTTTGAGCCGGGAGAGGCTCGGTTGTTGGGTAAAAACTTAGTGCAGGATAACTTGGATAAGGTTAAGATCATACAGGATAGACTTCGTACACCCCAGTCCAGGAAGAAGAGTTATGCCGACCACCGAATTCGTGATGTAGCATTCATGGTCGGAGATCGGGTGTTGCTTTGGGTGTCACCCATGAAGGGCGTGATGAGGTTTGGGAGGAAGGGAAAGCTAATCCCTAGGTTCATTAGTCCGTTTGAGATTCTTGATAGAGTGGGAGAGGTGGCTTACAGACTTGCTTTGCCACCGAATTTATCAATTGTGCATCCAGTGTTTCATGTGTCTATGCTTCCTAAGTATCACGACAATCCAGCCCATGTGTTAGACTTCAGCAATGTCCAATTGGACAAGGATTTGACCTATGAGGAGGAGCCGGTAGCCATATTAGACCGGAAGATTCATCAGTTGAGATCAAAGAGTTATCCTTTGGTTCGTGTTCAGTAGAGAGGTCAGCCTGCTAAGGCAGCTACCTGGGAGTTCGAGTCAGATATGTGGAGTCGGTATCCCCACCTTTTCCCCGATTCAGGTACTTTTCTATGTCCGTTCGAGGACGAACGATTGTTTTAGAGGTGGAGAATGTGATGACCCAAAAGGTCATCTCCTGTTTTAGAAGTCAAAACTGTGTTCCGAGGCCTTGAAAACCTCCTTTTATCTCACCTCGTTTTGCATGCATAGTCCGGGCATGTATCCGGAAAGCTTTTATATGAAAAACTGAGAAAAATGCTAATTTTGCCTTTAAAATTAAATACAAGTTGACTTCGGTCAACATTTTGGGTAAACGGACCCAGAACTGGACCCGTGATTTGACGGTCCCCGAGGGTCCATAGAAAAATATGGGACTTGGGCGTATGCCCCGAATTGAATTTCGAAGTCCCAAGCCCGAGAAATGAATTTTTGAAAGAAATTGATTTACTGAAATTATGAGAGTTTATGGAAATTTGTTAATATTCGAAATTGATGGTATCGGGCTTGTATTTTAGTTATAGAGCCCGGTACAGGTTTAATATGGTACTTGAATGATGCCTGTAAAATTTGTTAAGAAACGGAGGTCATTTGACCTGATTCACACTCATAGTTGTGAAATTTGAAACTTTGAAAGTTCTTGAGATTTTTCTTTGATTTCTATGCTAAATTCGTTGTTTAAGATGTTGTTTTAGCAATTTGATCACGCGAGTAAGTCCGTAGGATATTTTTAGGGTTGTGTACATGTTTAGTTTGGAGCCCCGAGGGCTCGGGTAAGTTTCGGGTAGGTTCCGGTGTGTTTAGAATTGGAAAATCACTGCTGGTGCACCAGCTCTGGTGTGCCCGCACCTGCGAGCCTAAGGCCGCAGGTGCGGTCCAGCCCAGCCTGCCCCCTTTCCGCAGGTGCGACAAGATTTCCGCAGAAGCGGATAAACCTCCGCAGGTGCGGTCCTCAGTGGCCTTGCCCATTTCCGCAGTGTATTTTAAGTTAGAGCTTCATCCGTTTTCATTTTAACTTCTTCACAAAAATAAAAGACTAAGGGCGATTTTCTCAAGAGATATTCTTCCCAAATCATAGGTAAGTGTCCACTAACTAATTTCCTTCAACTTTCTAATGTTTTTCATCAATTATCATCAAGGATTCTAGGGTTTTAAGGGTAGAAAATTGGGGATTGGTAGAGTTAGGCTTTTTGAATAATTGGAATTTAGACCTTGTTTTGAGGTTGGATTTCGAAACTAATTACATATTTGGGCTCGTGGGTGAATGGCTGATTGTGTTTTAGTCCGAACATCGTGTTTTGACCAAGCGATCCCCGGGGTCGATTTTTGAATTTTTAGGAAGAATGATAGAAGATTCATAATTAAACATTGGGTTTGAATCTTTTAGCATTTATTGATATTATTGAGCTAATTATGTCTAGATACAATTGAATTGGAGGCGAATCCTAAAGGAAAAGTGGTAATCGAGGCTTGAGTTTGGCCGTGGAATTCGAGGTAAGTGTTTGGCTTAACCTTAGCTTGAGGGAATAGGTGTTGTGTCCTATTTGTTATGTGTAAGTATCATGTTCAACGTATAGGTGAGGTGACGAGTACCTATACGTTGGTGTCAAGCATGTCCGTGAGTCGAATATTGTGATTTATGTAGTTTTTCGTTAAGTAATACTTGAGTTTCATTTTATAGCTATCCATGTTGGTGGAAATTCCTTGATATAGAACAGTGTTGAGTTTTTGTTTCAGTTGAAGATTTTTATGTGAAGTTATGTACTAAGTGAGATTGGTTATAGTTGTTTTTCCTTGCCGGGATGGTATTGATTCCACTGTTGGCTCCCTTGCCGGGACGTTATGGTTTTATTTTTGTTTACTCTGTTAGTTTCCTTGTTGGATTGCTGTCATTTGATGTGTTTCGGTGAGGTAAAAGCACGAAGGGTGATGCCGTGGTGAATATATTGATTCTGATGGTGAGGACGAGAGTAAAAGCACGAAGGGTGATGTAGTGCACTTGCTTTTGTGTTACTATTTCTGTTGCATAAATTGATATCTAATTTGTGATTTATCTCGTTATTTCCATTATTTGATATTTCCTCCCCTCAGTATGTTTCCCTTTCCTTTATGCTTAGCTGCTTATCCCTCGTTGTTATTATTTTCTCCGTATACTATTAAACTGCACAGGTTGATTTGGTTGTCGTGTCCTAGCCTCGTCACTACTTCGCCGAGGTTAGGCTCGGCAGTTACTCAATACATGGGGTCGGTTGTACTGATACTACACTCTGCACTTTTGTGCAGATCCTGGTACTGGACTCTTCGGACCTTAGATCAGGGTTGCTGCCTTCAGTCCAGTGAAGACTCCGAGGTAGTTTTGCAGACGTCCGCAGGCCTTGGCGTCCCCTCCTATTTCATTTATATTCTGTTCTTATTTACTTCTGAGACAGATGTATACTTATATTTTGTTCAGAATCCTATGTGTAGTATTAATAGATAGTCTGTGAGGTTATGACACTTGTTCTGGGAGTACTTTGGTTCTGGATTTCGTATTAGTATTATATCAAACTGTTGAATCATATTATCTCGTATTTTATATTCTGTGATTTTATTATAAATTCTGGTAAAGATGTTAAAGATAAAGAAATAAGGTAGTTAATCAGAAATGTTGGCTTGCCTAGCGGGTTCAATGTTAGGCGCCATCACGGTCCCAACAGTAGAAAATTCGGGTCGTGACACTAGACAAGTGAATTAACTCGATCCTAAAATAACAAGATAATTGAAGAAATATATAGTAACACTTAGCCTTGATAGAAAGACGAAATGACAAAAATAAAGATTCTGGCAGTGAAGCCTCCGGGCGCAACAATAATAAGAATAAGAAAAGAAAATAAGAAGATAAAATTGAATAGAGCTTTGAGTAGATATTAGTATTTGTTTGCCAGAAAATTTGTGTCCTTACAATGATAACAAAACTCACTATTTATAGCTACGTCAAAGAAAGGAGGTCTCAGGATCATGCGCTTCTTTAATTTCAATTATGAGGGCTATTAATGAAAATATAACAATGAGCATAGAGGCCAAATTTCTTGTAACAGGAAATGTACTTAATGTTGTGAAATATTCTCCATTAAATGCTATCGGGCAAAGAGTATTTATTGCATCCTTATGAGCATTATTCTTTACAGTGACAGACGGGACCGTTGCCTTCAGTTTTGGATATCCCCCGTCTTAGGTTCCACGTGTTCCTCTTTTGGGCGGCCACGTAGCATAGCATATTTTACCCTATACAGTTAGTCCCCCTGTTTTCCGGTGACATAACTTTGTGTCACCGAAAAGTTGGTAGAAACACTCTTTTGACGGGAATTACTATGATCCCCTCTAAAGGCTTCTGACGGTTGATTGTACGCACTTCTCTCCGAATTTAATACCTTGAACACGCGTCATCCTACGATTTAGCATAACGTTTGCCGATTATCGAGGTAAACATGGACATGAATTTAGCCGCCAAAATGTTTACTTATACGGCATCAACCTTTTTCCCTTATATTCCATAATTTTTCAAGTTTTTAAAACCTTTCTTGATGTTTATAAACCTTTCTTTAGCTCCCTTCAAACAAAATAAGCTTTCATCCAGTTCTTTCATCTGTGCCATTTTGGCATGTTATTGTAAACAAGAATATTTTTTTGCTCAAGTATTTTTTGAGTATTTCTTTCGTTTGAACATTTATGCAAGTTTTAATCTATGCATTCCCTTCTTTTTGCTTAATAGTTTTGCGCAAATTTTACCTTTTGTGTCTTATTATGTGAAGCCTTGGGTGTATTTTTCTTGAAAGCGTTTTGATTCGGGGCATGAGTTCTTCTGAAATCAACCCTTTTACATGAGAGTTTTTATAAGAGAGGACCCTCTTATGTTTATGGTGCTCGTGAAGAGGACGTCACCTGTTCATTACGACACTAGCATTTGAAGTACTTGTTTAACTTTCAAATGACAAAGTTAATTCATCGTTCAGACAAGAAATAAGATAAAACCCAAAAGACTTCATTTTATTCCTTCTACTTTCAAAAAGTACATAAGCATTTGTTATGCTAAAAAAAAATTGCCATTGCTTCTGGCTAAAAGAAATTTCCATTACTTGTGGCTAACTTGTACAACTTGTTTCTGCGGAGCTGGTCGCGCAGTCTCTGGTCTCGATGATACAACTATGTTTTCCGGTTTTTGCTTCTTGGTTGACGTGGCAGTCATTGATGTTGTATCCTCATGTTGTTCCCCCTAGTGTTCGAATGCAAATTGGAACACTAGAAGACTTGTACCTTCGAGGATCTCACTAATGAATATCTAGATAATCCTTAACTCAGTAACGCATTTTACTTCCGCTCAGGAATTCATGCTATCGAGCGAAGGACTATCTAACAACCCTCTAGTGGTTTGTACTTGTGAACGGTGCAAACTTAGCTTCTCGGTAGGAATTTTACTATAGAGCAAAAGATTATTTAACCGTCCCAGAGTGGATCTTTGCTTATGTGACTTGCTATTAAAGGTCTTATTGCTGCTGTTGAGCTTTCTTCGTAGTATGCTTTTTGTTGTTGCCTCGTTAAAAACCTTGCCAGAAAAACCTAATTGGGACAAAAACTGGATGAAGGAATAAAAAGTGGAGCACATACTTTTAGTTCAGATGGTGTTCATCAGCAATGATATCTTTTTTTAGGTGTGCCATGTTCCAGTTGCTGGACAACTTTTCTCCATCTTAGTTCTCTAATTCATATGTACCTTTCCTGGTGACAGCTGAAACCCGGTATGGGTCTTCCCATGTTGGACCTAGCTTCCCTGTGTTGTGCTTCTGTGTGCTTTGAGTTACTTTACTTAGGACCAAGTCTCCTACTTTAAAATAACGGAGGTTGGCTATTCGATTATAATACGACTCCATTCTCTGCTTTTGGGCTGCTATTCTTACATGCGCCAAGTCCATGCGCTTATCAAGTAGCTCTAAGTTGACTTACATTGCTTCATTATTTGATTCTTCATCTGCTTTGAAATATATCAAGGTGGGTTCCCCTATTTCCGGAGAAATTAAAGCTTCTGCCCCGTACACAAGGAAAAAGGGAGTTTCTCCTGTGCTCGATTTGGCCGTTGTTCGGTATGCCCATAAAACTCGGGGTAATTCCTCAGGTCAATTAAATTTAGCCGCTTTTAACCTTTTCTTGAGGTTTTTTATATTCACGTTGTTCATTGACTCCGCTTGATCATTTGCGCTCGGATGGTAGGGTGAATATGTGATCCTCTTTATTTTTAAATCTTCGAGGAACTTTGTGACTTTTGCACCGATAAATTGTGACCCATTATTGCATGCTATCTCTTTTGGTATTCTGAACCTACAATACAAATTATATTTCCCACAAGAAATACACCACTTCGCGCTCGCCGATCTTCTGATAAGAACCTGTTTCCACCTACTTAGAAAAATAGCCAGTCAAAATCAAAAGAAATCTTACCTTTCTGGGATTCAGTGGTAATGGCCCGACGATGTCCATCCCCCATTTCTTGAATGGCCACGAGGACAGAACCGAATGCAACGGTTCTTCTGGATGATGTACCAGTGGTGCGTAGCATTGTCACTTATCACACTTTCATACGATGTCTTTCGCATCTTGTTCCATGCGGGGCCAATAATATCCTGGCCTTACCAATTTCAGCACTAAGTAATCTGCGCCCGAATGACTGTTGCATATCCCTTCGTGGATTTCTCGCATAGCATAGTTAGCTTCGGATGCCCCCAAGCATCGGACCAGCGAGCCTTGGAAAGATTTTCTATATATTTGGCCTACCTTGAAGCTATATCGCGCTTCTTTGGCGCGTAGCCCTCGGAATTCTTTGGAATCATCGTGAAACTTCCCATGCTCGAGATAATCGATGATTTCATTCCTCCAGTCCCAAACCAAATTAGTCGCATTCACCTCATAATAGCTATTTGTATCCAGGGCCGAGTTCATCAGTTGTACTACCGTCCAGGACTTTGATCCCTTTATTTTTGTCGATGATCCAAGGTTAGCCAATGAGTCCGCTTCTACATTATCTTCCCTCAGGATATGAGTAATTGAACACTCCCAAAATCGCGCTAACAGAGACTGGACCTTTACCACGTATTGTTGCATGCGCTCCTCTTTGGTTTCGAATATCCCGTAGACCTGATTTACCATAAACTGTGAGTCGCATTTGATTTCGATGACCTCAGAATCAAGTCCCCGAGCCAGTTCGAGCCCTGCAACCAAAGCCTCATACTCTGCTTCATTGTTAGTTAAAGGGACCGTTCTAATGGCTTGCCTTAGAGTTTCCCCCAAAGGCGTGTTAATATTATACCAAGCCCGTACCCTTTTACGTTGGAAGCTCCGTCCATAAATAAGGTCCAAACCCCCAATGTCGATTTCAAAACCATTTGGTTGCTAGAGGCAGTAATCCCGGACTGGAATCGGCCACAAAGTTAGCCAAGACTTGTGACTTAATTGTAGTCCTTGATTTATATTCTATGTCGAACTCACTCATTTCGATGACCCATTTGGCCAATCAGCCTGAGATCTTGGGTTTGTGAAGGATGTTCCGCAAAGGGAAAGTGTTCACCACGGCTATCATGTGACATTGGAAGTAGGGCCTCAACTTCCGAGCAGCGAATCCGAGAGCTAAGGCCAGTTTCTCCAAATGTAAGTAGTGAGTTTCTACTTCCGTTAAAATTTTACTAACGTAAGAAATGGGAGATTGCGTACCTTCGTCCTCGTGGACTAAAACTGCACTTACTGTGACTTCCGAGACCACGAGGTTGACTAACAACGTTTCACCTTCTTATGGTTTCAAAAGCAACAGAGGCTTGACAAGTACTTTTTCAATTCTCTCAAATCCTGGTGGCACTCCGAGGTCCACTCAAAATTATTTTTATTTTTGAGAAATGCGAAGAAACAGTAATATTTTTCTAATGATCGATAAATGAACCTGCTCAAGGCTGCAAATCTCATCTTCGCTGTATTTGATCTTTTCAGGGTTTACCTCAATTCCCCTTTGCAATACCAGAAATCCCAGAAACTTACCAGAGCTGATCCCGAACACGCATTTCTCGAGGTTAATTTCATATTATGCTTCTTTAGATAGTGCACATGCATCATCATTTGATTTACAAGCATGCACAAGTAGTTTTCATAATTTTCTATAATTTTCAAAGCTTTAAATCAATTTATTTCTACATTTTCTTATATAAATATCTAATAATTATCCTTCATATTATTTTTTATGATGATTTAATCATCTAAAGTTATCATTTATACCAACATAATGTTTAAATATTTTTTAGTGCATTTTTATAATTACATTTGCATTTTAAGGCTAATTGCACATTTTGCAATAATAGCTCATACATGCTTATAATTACTTTATTTATGCAAAAATAACCTTTTATATCTTTATAGTGTTACATAATTTTGGTCTGTGTTCGTTGTCGTTCTCTTATGGTATGAATCTCGGTGTATCTTTGAGATTCTTACTTACGCTAAAACTAGGGTTTTCAGATTTCTTTGAATCGAACCAAAATCGGCTCGATTTTATAATTTTAAATGTTATTATGTCTATGTTCATCCTATATTCTACCATGTGACCGATTTTATTATATTTCTGTCAATATTTGCTTTCCCTGAAATTAGGTTTTACCTATTTCCCCCCTAAATCCGATTTTGTTGACTCTACATGCTATGGTTTCCTTATTTATGTTCAATTTTACAAAGTTTCCTTGTTTGCTTGTTAATTTTTGCCAATATATAAACCCCTTCCCTCTTTCCCTTTAGGAAAGACTTGGAAATCATTATAACCTCACTAGATCTAAACTTTACTCTATTATTTCTCATTCTGCACTATGGTCTTGACTGGCTGAAAGCCAAGACCATTAAGTCCTGGGCTTTGCTTCTCATTGTCGATTCAGGAAACTGTGATTTTCGTTCTTTTCTTGCACTTCTCGTTTAACTGGTGAGTTAGCTAACTCTCACAATTTCATCCTTATGTGTTCTCATCTCTGAATCTCTGGCTTAACATGCTCCTGGTTCAGTTTTAAGCATCACTCTGCTAACTCTTGTATTTACTCGCTCTTAATGCTACTAATTCTAAGACTATTTGTGCCTAGATGGGTAATCTGAACTTCTTTAGGGCCTATTCAGTTAATGTATTGACTCTTGAATGCTTGGGAACATGTCTATTCACCTACCCCTGAATCCCATCCTTGTAGTAGTATGTGTTGAGACTTTCAGTGTTAGTCATTATGGCCCTCAACATGCTTATTGGATCCCATATCCCTTTAGTATTTGTTTGTGATCTCATCATGTTTTGCATTGTTACTTTAAGGTGTTAGGCTAAACTTTGGGCATAAGCTGAATCATGTTCTGTTAATTAGACCCTTATAACAATGCTTGAATATTTATCTACTATTTGTGTGCCTTTCATGCTATCCAGAATCTTTGTAACATGTTTTGGTATATGTGTTTATGATCCTGCCTCATTGCTAACATGGTGCCCTCCCCTTTCTGTGATTATGTGGCTAGCACAATGTTGCCTGCATACTTAGCATAATTCCCAATCATGTTTCAACCTGTCTAGTGATAATAACCCCAATCATTCCTGCAAACATGTTCTTATCAGCATGTGACTGTTTCTGTGCTAAGTGTTGAATCTGTTTCCCTAAGTTTACATTAAGCTAGCTTTTAAATTCTGTGATTTGGTCAATTGTTTACCTAATATGTTCAACTTGGTCGTGTTTGTTTAAACCCCTCAATTCTTGTTCCTTAACTTTAGTCTTTTCTCTTTCACCTCTTTCTCAAGTTCTCTTCTTAGTCGGCTAAAAGCCAAGGCTATTCTAGTTCTGTCCTTTAACCTCTCTCTAGTGTGAGCACTGCTCGGGGTCCATGTGAGGCCCTTGTGAACTCTGATATACTAGAACTTGGTCTCTAGTCCCTCTTCTGAATGATCTTTGTGAACTTCCCTAGTGTGAGCACTGCCCTGGGTTCTTGAAGCCCTTGGGAACTCTGACATACTAGGGATTTGGGTTTTGTATGCTCAGCTTTGATATATGGATAAATCACTCAAAAACTGGTTATTTTGTATCTATGAACATGAATTTTGGAGTTGTTGTGGGTTGAAGGCCTGGCCTGTCCAGGTGTATTTGGGCTTGTTGTAGGCTCCCTATAGTTATACTTATTCTGGGGTGTTAGTAAAATCAGGAAATGGATTTTAGTATACTTGCAACAAATTGGGTAGAAATCCTGCCTATAGATTCAACGATGTGCTATTGCATGTCCAGTTATCGTGTGTTAGAAATCATGCCTATATGTATCTTATTATGTTCATCCATTATATGTTAGCTATCCTACCTATAGGTTCAATACTTGGTTCAATTGTGTTAGAAACCATGCTATAGGGAATTGTATATCCAATATGTGATTAAAATGCATGTTTACATACTGTTCTATTCAAGTTATAGAGATCATGCCTATAGGGTTCTTAATTGATTGCTATGCTAGTGTCATACTTGCTCATTTAGTATACATTCCTATAAGAGCTAAAACCAGTTTCAATCTCTAAAGGTAGGAATCATGTCTACAGGGTAATTACCATCTGCGTTAAGCACTAAAATTAGGCTTTAAACACTATCTCGTTGAGCACCATTAGAAAGCATGCCTATAGGAACAACTGAGTAATTCTGAATATCTATCGTTGCTTATTACTGCCTAACACTGAGTAAATCACCTAGATAACATTTCTATAGGTTTAACCGCTTCTAATTATAATCATTAGGCAACTGTGCAGTCCCTTAGGAATTACTTTACATAACTATTAGTATGATTAAAATCTAGAATCACATAGAGATCATGACTGTAGGACCTAACAACTTCAATTGTTGAACTGTCAAAACACCTAATTTGTTGTGTGCATTTGCTACCTAACTATGGAGGCTAACCTGAGCCCCTATGCGCTTTTATATGAAATTCCAACATGTTTTTGAATGTTGCCTAGTTTTACCATTTTGAGCAACCTAAGTTAAGTCTAGAACCATCCAAAATAGAGGTCCAAATGCCTCCTGGGCCATAGGTAAGGGACGGGTAGTGCCCGGATAGGGTACGATTTAGAATTGATTAGAGGGATTTAGGTAAATAACTTAAAGATAGTAATCGGGTAGCAGGAGATGATAGTTGTATTGGTAAAAAAGAGCTTCACACGTGTAATAAATCTTGATGACTCAGCAGTATATGTGGAGAAATGAAGACACAACAGCCGGATGAGACTCTATGAAGAGGTTTGAGGCGAAAAGGCACGACAAATCACACCCACGGGTTGATTAGCTACATAAGTCTCAACCTAATTGAGAAGATGAAAAGACACGGTCAAAATGTATCTGCACGGAATAAAGGGCAGATTCAGAGATCTTCAAATTAGTGATCCACACGTTACACAACATTCACGCAACAGTTACGGTTTCTCATTGTAATGTTACATTAATGTCATAATTAGTCATTAATGCTGAATCACAGAAAAGGGCAGACGTTATATTAGAAAATTCCCTATATAAGGGAGTAAAGTATAACCTATAAAGGAGATCCGAACTACTATTTCAATAAACTTTACTTTTCATGCATCTCATTGATTTTTTCTTAATTACTTACAATAATCAGTCCTGCCTTGGTTATCATAAACCCGTGTTCATCCTAAAAATAGCTTTGGTCAAAGGATCTAATTCTTGGTTAAACAAATTGGTTCCGTTACCGGGAAATCTGATAATCTTTGTTTGTTTTTCAAGCGATATCCTCTGAACTATGTCGAACTCCAACGACAACAACCAACAAAGGAATGGAACCCCAGTTCCATCACCTTCAGGAACCCCACGTGGTTCAAGGGAACAATCCCCAGAAAGATCCAATAACAACAACGATAATAATGATAAAAATGATAGAACAAGATTGGGTAAAGCAAATGATTGCAGAGTATGTGAGCCAGGCTTTGCAAGAATTTGTGAGGGGATTACCGGCATCGTCACCTACACCACCCCCAATAATACTATCACCGTGGAAAATCCTCAGTCTGGGTTGGCAAACTCAGGAAGAGGAGATACTCCTAATGAATCTCCCGAAGCGAGACCAGGTATGTCTAATAACTCTGAATTATAGACTTTATTACTAACTTTGCAGAAATAGGTGAAGGAACAAAACGATCGAATCGAACAAATTCCTGGAGTACCACCTGTTATCAAAGGCATTGACGTTGATAGATATTCTCAACAACCTTGGAAACCAAGCGCAGCACCCGTACCCATTCCAAAGAAGTTTAAAATGCCTGACGTACCTAAATATGACGGGACAACCGACCCACGCGACCATGTAACTGCTTTTACCACCGGAGTGAAGGGCAACGACTTAACAAAACAAGAAATTGAGTCGGTCCTAGTTAAAAAATTTGGAGAAACACTTACCAAAGGGGCGCTAACCTGGTATTCTCTTCTCCCTGAAAACTCTATTGATTCTTTTGCTGAGCTTGCAGATTCTTTCATAAAGGCACACTCCGGTGCGCAAAAAGTCGAGAAAAGGATGGAGGACATCTTTAAAATAAAACAAGGAGACACGGAACTACTTCGTGAATTTGTAGACATGTTTAAATGAGAAAGAATGCAACTACCAAGGGTGCCTGATAATTGGGCCACCATGGCATTCGTAAGTAATCTAAATGACAAAAGCTCAGAAGCCACGAGAAGACTCAAGGAAAGCTTGAGAGAATTCCCAGCTACAACGTGGAACAATGTTTATAACAGGTATAGTACTAAACTTCAAATAGAAGAAGATACCATTGCTCGTCCGAAGAAGGAAGATTATACCAGATCCAGACGTTCAGAATCAGACAGGAGATCAGGTAAAAACAGGTACGATCCTTACTTGGGACCATCGGGACGTGAAACTCGTCCCAGGTTCGAAAACACCAGGTTAGATTATGGACCAACAAGAAGAGATGCGGGATCGTCCTCATCTAGATCCAGAAGGGATCAAGATCAACGACCTAGAGGTAATGTGCGAATTGGGGATAATACGTTTAATGTAAGTACCTCCGAACTAATTTCAGTGTTAAGAAATTTGGGTGATAAGGTTCGATGGCCCAAAGAGATGAGGTCGAATCCGAATAAGAGGAACCCAGATCTCTGGTGTGAATTCCATAATGATCATGGACACAGAACTGCAGATTGTAGATTTTTGCAAGGTGAGGTAGAACAATTATTGAAACAGGGTTATTTGACAGAATTGTTCAGTGAAAAAGGTAAACAGGCATACATGAAGAACAAGCAAGAGCCTCCAAAACCTCCATCTCCAAAACGAACCGTCAACTTGATACACGGAGGTGAAGAAGTAAACGGAGTGGTCTGCAAAACGACAACGAAGTTCACAATTACACACGAAAAATGGGTTCGTGAAAATCTGGAAGCAGACGATATAACCTTCGATGATGCAGCGGCGGATTAATGCTTCCTCACAACAATGCTCCGGTAATATCTTTACTTATTCATGACACTAACGTAAAAAGAGTGTTGATTGATCCAGGTAGTTCAGTCAATATCATTTTGCTAAGAGTCGTGGAAGAAGTGTTATTGGGGAATCAAGTAATCCCAAGGGAACGAGCCATATCAGGGTTTGATAACTCTACGGTTATAACAAAAGGAGAAATTGAGCTTAGCACTTATGCTGAGGGAGTGATCTAAAGTTCCAGGTTCCAAGTCATCGATACTGACATGGCTTATAACGTAATCGTGGGAAGGTCATAGATCCACGACATAAAAGCAATACCCTCCACCTTGCATCAAGTAATTAAATTCCCCTCTGAATGGGGGATTCAACAAATTAGAGGCGATCATCAAACCACGAGGAATATAAATTCCATGGAAGTAGAGGTGAAAGAATCAAGGGATAAGGAAGTCTCCCAAGCAGGTGACACCGCCCAAACAGGCATGGAAGAAATTACTACCCAAATAGGGACGGAAGGTATTACTGCTGAAACAGGTACGAAAGAAAATACTTACGAGAAAGTGAATCAAGTCACCACGGAAGAGAAATTGGACCACACAGATGTAGATTCAGACCGGACGTCATTCATGAACCGGAGGAAAATGAGCACATCAAAACAAATAGGGAAGAGCTCGAAGTTGTTCCATTGTCTGAATGAAATCCTGAAGAGAAAGTGTACATAGGCACGAGGCTGAGTCCCGGTCGAAGAGAAGAAAAGAAATCAAGGACCATTCAAGAACCAAGTGATTGACGAAAGAGGTACGAAAACTCTTAAAGATTGGTTCAATACGAGAGGTAACGTACCCTAACTAGCTAGCTAACACTGTGGTAGTACCTAAAAAGAATGGAAAATGGAGAGTATGTGTAGATTATACTGACTTAAATAAAGCATTCCCCAAAGATTCATTCCCATTACCACGTATAGATAAAATGATTGATGCCACCGCAAGTCATGAATTGTTAAGCTTTCTAGATGCGTATTCTGGTTATAACCAGATTAAAAGGGATCCCTCACACGAGGAAAAAACCTCCTTTATTACAAGCAGGGGGACTTTTTGTTATAAAGTCATGCCTTTTGGCTTAAAAAATGTTGGAGCCACATATCAAAGGCTAGTGACCAAGATGTTCCAGGAACATCTAGGAAAGACAATGGAAGTTTACATTGATGACATGCTGGTAAAATCAACACAGGCAGAAAACCATTTCCAGCACCTCCTTATTACCTTTGACATTTTACGCAGGTATAATATGAAGTTTAATCCAGAAAAATGCGCTTTTGGCGATCAGGTAAATTCTTGGGTTTCCTGTATCAAACAGGGGAATAGAGGTAAATCCTGATCAAATTAAGGCTAGAGAAGAAATACCTGATGTACTTATAAATAAAAAATAAGTTCAAAGACTAACGGGAAGAATTACAACCTAAGGAAGATTCATTTCCAAATCTTCCGAGAAAAGTTTCAAATTCTTTGCAGTTTTCAAAAAGCAAAACCGGTTCAAATGGACTGAAGAATGTCAACAGGCTCTCAAAGACCTAAAGGCTTACCTATCAAAACCTCCATTGCTATCAAAGTCGAAGGAAGGGGAGCGGCTATACGTCTGCCTTGTTGTCTCGAAAATTGATGTAAGTGCAGTATTGGTAAGGGAGAATAAAGGTAAACAATCTCCTATTTATTATGTAAGCAAGACATTACTGGATGCTGAAACTAGATATCCACATCTAGAAAAGTTAGCCTTAGCTCTAATCATGGCATCTAGAAAATTAAGGCCATACTTTCAATGTCATCCAAGAACAGTTGTGACCTCGTATCTATTAAGAAACATACTACATAAAAAAGAACTATCCGGAAGATTAGCCAAGTTGGCCATAGAATTAAGTGAGCATGAAATAATATATCGGCCTAGGACTGTAATCAAGTCTCAAATCTTAGTTGATTTTTTCATTGACTATAGTAATAGAATTGTCCCTAAAGTGGAAAAAGAGTTCAACGGTGTTAATCCGGGTCTATAGACTCTTTTTACCGATGGTTATTCCAATATAAAAGGTGCCGGCTTAGGCGTAGTCTTAATATCACCCACGGGTGAAAAGACATGACAGGCTATCAAATGTTATCCTATAACTAACAATGAAGCAGACTATGAAGTTGTTATTGCAGGACTAGAACTCGCACGAGAGCTTTCAATCGAGCAAATCGTAATCAAAAGCGACTCCCAACTAGTAGTAAATCAGATGCAGGGGACTTACATCGCTCGAGAGACTCGGATGCAACAATATCTGGAAAAGGCACGAGAGCTCGTGAGACAATTCAAAACATGGAAGATAGTACAAATACCTAGAGAGGAAAATGCAGAAGCAGATATATTAGCTAACCTCGCAGCAGTCACGGACGTAACAAACAAAGACAATGCTATTGTCATGCATCTATTCCATTCAACGATCGACCAGGATAAAAATGAGGTAACTTTCAACAATTTAACCTGGGATTGGAGAAACGAAATCCTAAATTTTTTGCAGAATGGCACCGTACTTGAAGACAAGAAAACAACTCAAGCACTTCACCGCAAAGCTACGCGGTACTGCCTCATTCGCAACTCATTATATCGCAAGATGTTCGGAGGGCCCCTAGCAAAATGCTCGAACCTAACCAAACGGAGTTTGTGATGAAAGAATTCCACGAAGGACACTGTGGAAATCACTCAGGGGCGAGATCCTTAGTAAAAACTCTAATCAGAGCTAGATACTATTGGCCTAAGATGGAAGAAGAGGTCGAGAACTTTGTATTCAAATGCGACAGATGCCAAAGGTTTGCCAATAACATGCATCGACCAGCGGAATTATTGCATCCAATAATATCCCCATGGCCCTTCATGAAATGGGGTATGGGCATAGTGGGACCTCTTCCCACAGCTAAAGGACGGGTATGGTGTTTGCTCATGCTAACTGACTATTTTACAAAATGGGTAGAGGCGGAAGCGTTCAAACAGGTGCGAGAAAAGGAAGTTAAAAGCTTCTTATGGCGAAACATAATATGCCGCTTTGGGATACCAAAGGAAATCGTGTGTGATAATGGCCCACAATTCATAGGCTCCCAAATTACAGAATTCTTCGAAAGCTGGCAAATCAAACGGATCACTTCAACGCCATACCACCCCGTGGATAATGGTCAAGCTGAGTCAACGAATAAAGTCATCATCAACAATCTAAAGAAACGGCTAGATAAAGCCAAATGAAACTGGCCTAATGAGTTACTAGAGGTACTATGGGCATACAGAACAACTTAAAAAACAGCCACGGGAGAAACTCCGTTTGCACTTGTCTATGGCTTAGAAGCCTTAATACCTATGGATATTGGCGAACCAAGAATAAGGTTTACAACAGCCACGGCGGAAGAAAACGACGACGAATTGATGACCAATCTAGAACTGCTCGAAAAATGGAGAGAAAAAGCAGTAATACAGATAACAGCTCAGAAACAAATCATAGAGAGTTATTACAATCGTAAAGCTCATCTCAGATACTTCAAGATTGGGGACTTCGTCCTCAAAAAAGTCTTTCAATCAACGAAAGAAGTAGGCGTAGGAAAGCTAAGTCCAAACTGGAAAGGACCCTACAAAGTCCGAGGCATAGCTGGGAAGGGCGCCTACGAGCTAGAAGCTATGGACGGCAGAATCCTACCAACAAGTTGGAATGCCATCCACTTGAAGAAGTACTACTTCTAAGAAAAAGAAGTACCCCCGGTCAGGTATCACACGTTCGATTTTATTTTGAAAATTTAAAATTTTACTAACCTTTTTAGATGATAGTCATAAAGCTAACCCGTCATCAGATGATGATATTAGACCTACAAAGACATGAGGAAGTAACTAAACTCCTAGTCTAGGGTTACAATTTCTGATGGACATTTTAAAGGGTTAAGCAGTCATCATCTAAAAACTATATACCTTCGAGTCTCGTATGTTTTTCCTTTTCAGGAAAAGGACCACCATGAAGGAATAGTCAAGTGCTCAAGATTTCATTCTTAAAAGCTCAAACACTTGGGGGACTATACAGTATGGAAGGCAAAGACGAAGAAAAAAAGACTATCAAAAAGTCAAAGTGCGAAGCCTGAAGATCCATCTACCCAACAAGTCAAGCGATATGAGCAAAATTGAAAGAGCCAAAGACTCAAACACAAAGCCTAATCCAAAAAACCTTCAAACATGTTCAGGATAAAAGGAAAAATGTTAGCTACAAGGAAGAAATGCGCATCTTTGTACTTATTCAAAAGGTGAGACTGTTGTAACTAAAAACAGTTACAAAATCCTTGTACTCGTATAACTGTTATCAAATAAAACAGTTACGGATGTAAGAGCATTTCCCCCATGCTTATTGAAAACTGTTATCAATCAAAAACAGTTACGGGTGAAAACCCTAACTTGAATAAAAACTGTTACGAACGAAAAATAGTTGCTCTCTTGTATTAACTCGGAAAAACTGTTACATACGAAAAACAATTACGAAGTACAAGTGTATATCAAATATGTTAAAATAAAACAGTTGCAATATGAGTTTTAGACGATAATAAAACACACGTAAAATGTTGTGAAAGTTCAAACAAAAAAAAACTTTCCTCAGAAACATTCTTAAACATGTGAAAAATTCCTATCACTCTATTGCATTATTGCACCTTTATGAAGTTGAGTCGTCTTCTTCATTAAGTGTCGATCAAAAAAGGGCCCTCTTTCATAAATTATGTCTATTACAAAAAGGCACACATTTAATATGACACCGTGCCTATTACGAAAAGGTACGAGTAATCTAAAGCATTCTATATGCAAAACTCAAAGGTAAAACTAAAACCTTGAAAAATAAAGCATGCAAAAGACTTAAAGAGTGAAACAGAAACTCAACAGAAAACAAAAGTCATACTTGTTAATATATTAAAATGGCTAAGTAAAAACTAAGTATTAACTTATACTTAGCCGTGTAGTTTTTTTATATATACATTGAGGTGCTCCTAAGTTGTCATTTGAGGACTTTAAATAGATCCAAATTTACCCCCGATGTGACTGGGGGTAACCATCAATTGAGACAAAGAAAAAAAAAGGGAGGAACCAACTTCTTAAACTTCATCAGGAGGGGGGTTGACTTCACTGGCAGAAGGAGCGGCTTGGGACGAAGAGACTTGAGCAGCAAGATCCTCACCATCGAGTGAGGAGAGATTCTAACCTTGTTGAGCCTTCTCAATGGACTCCTTGATTTTTGCAATTTTGGCATTAATGTCGAAACTCTCTCGGCTCATTTCAGTCAATGTGTCGAGGCGAGAGTTCATATACGCCCAACTAACATCGACAACTGTCCTGTCTTCAAGAGCTTCGTAATCCTTCTCCCATAGCATAACTGCTCTTAATTCATCCCTCTCAATCACAACAGCATCATTAGAGGCCTTTAAAGGAGCGAAAGACCTTTCCAGGAATTGAACTTTCTCCAAAGATTTGCAGAGATCCTCCTGGGTCTGAGTAAGAGATTGCACTAGTTCGCCCGAATACTCCTCCTTTTGATCCAGTAAGTACTTCAAACTCCTAACCTCTTCTGAGGCACAAGACAGCTACTCCGTGAATGAGGACTCTAGGACGCTCTTATCCTTGCATGCCTGATCAGAGGATGCCTTATCCACAACCAACTCTGTCGTCATGACCCTCATTTGCTACTCCAAGGTACATTTTTCTTCTTCTACAGCTTCCATGTTGAGCCTTAAGCTTTCATACTGTTCTTTCCAGTTACCTACTGTCACACCTCCTTTTTTCCACTACCCCCGGATTGATGAAGGGGTAGTAAGGGAGTTTTTCCAATTAAAGTGACATTATTCAGATTTGCGATTTATTTTAGTTTTCAGAGTCGCCACCTGAATTTTTTACGGTGTTCCGGGACACCATTTAATTATTGAAATCCCAAACCGAGGAAATTTTGACTCTGTTTTGATTTGTTTGCGATCAGAAATCCGAGTAAGAAATTCTGTTAACCCGGGAGAAGGTGTTAGGCACTCCCGAATTTCGTGGTTCTAGCACGGTCGCTTAACTATTAATATTTTGCCTAAATTATCTGATTATTTATATATTTTAAACCTATTGTGATTTTTATCCTTCTTACTTTTTAGCCGCTTTTTAATATTTATAGAATTATTTTAATACAAGTCACGATGACATGCACCTGTTATTTTTTGGGCACATTGCAAACCGCGCCACATGAAATGCACCCGCGATTGCTACGTGCTTATTTTTTATTATTATTTTGAGTTAGAGTCGGGTACATGAGTTGTCGCACCCGAGTGTAGGTTATATAGTCATGACTACGGTCATGACGATTAAAAATGCCTATTTAAGGCGATATTCATTTATTCTCTAAGTTTTGGAATCTTTATCTAAAAGTGGTGTTTTAGCTTAGGGATATGTATATAAACCACTTTTGATATTTATGGACTTATCTTGGAACAAGTCACGATGGTGTGCACTTGTTGTTTTGGACACATCACAACCGCGTCACATGAAATGCACCCGCGATTGCAACATGTGATTTTATTATTGTCTGAAGTTATAAGGTCAAGTCACGTGATAAGCCAGCTTAACGATTTCTCTGAACTCAGCTTCAATAGTCACTAGTCACTTCTAAACAATTTCTTAAGTTCCTCACATGTTGTTAATCCTTTCTTGTTTNTGATTTTTTATTATTGTTTTGAGTTAGAGTCGGGGACATGAGTTGCCACACCCGAGTGTAGATTATATAGTCATGACTATGGTCATGACGATTAAATATGCATATTTGAGGCGATATTCAATTATTCTCTAAGTTTTGGGATTTCTTTTTTATCTAAAAGAGGTATTTTTAGCTTATGGGATATGTATATACATAATTTTTGATATTTATGGATTTATCTTGGGACAAGTCACGATGGCGTGCATTTGTTGTTTTTGGACACATGGAAACCACGTCAGATGAAAAGCACCCGCGATTGCTATGTGTGATTTTATTATTGTTCGATGTTATGGTCGGGTCACGTGAAAAACCAGCTTAACGATTTCTCTGAACTCAGCTTCAATAGTCACTAGTCACTTCTAAACCATTTCTTAAGTTCCTCCCATGTTGTTAATCGTTTCTTGTTCTGCAACTAAACCATCACTGTGTTTGTCGTGTATTTAATATGCTAATTCTTAGAAACATAAAATAAAGGAACGAAACAATAGAAGTTCATTAAGGTTTTATAGCTAATTCATTGATACAGTGTATAAAGACGATTCCTTTGTCCCAATATAGTTCTATTTTTCTTTCATGGATTATCCCACTAGTGCACATTTCTAAAGATTGAAGCTTCTAGGGGTATAATACAGGTTATGCTATAGAGAAATATTAGTGCTATCTCATATTAATATTGATCCTACCATAATATTTTCCCCTAAACTTATCACTATGAATTATTAAATCTTGTAAAGTATATAAGAGTTCTTAAGAAATTCTGGTACTCGCAAATCTCTGCAAGATTAACACTCAAAGGGCTTCTCAAAATAAGAAGTTGTTAAGTTCATGCATGAATTTAAGTATCAAGTAGCCATGCTCAAAACATAAGGGAATAATAGAGAAATTTGAACCAAAACAGAAAATGGTCAAATTCATCTACAACTACAATGTTGGAATATCTAGCCTATGTTCAACTTGATATGCAAAGCACTTCAAAGTGAATATTAACATGTGATGTAAATTGAGTCTTTAGAGTTACTGAAATAACTGACAGCCATATTTCTCTGTCTAAACATCAAAAAGCAAACAATTAACCAAATGCAAGTAAATTGCAGAACATATATGTACATTGAAGTGAAGCTGAAAAATATCACATATTATTAGAATGGAATTGATTGATATCCGAGTAGAAGTAGAGATGCCTTGATGAGATTCAAAAATCATTTTTTACATATAAAGTGTAGAGGAAGGCGATTATTACCTCACTACATGTGAGCTTACAAGCAATTGCACGGATTAGTTCACGAAGAAACACAGTGATGAGTTTGAAAGGTGTTATAATAAATGTTCTCCATAGCTAAAATGCTGAAATTGAAACCTGGTTACAGCAGAACGAAAACCACCTAGACAATAGATCTCTGAGATCGGACAGAACGACCGCTAACACCAAACTCCGGCGAGGTCCAGCAACAACTTTTGAAATAGTCTTTCAATTGACGAGTACTTCCAACAAATACAATGATTTCAAACTTTGAAATACAATTGAATGAACAACAAGAGCTTATTCCAAAAATGAATCGTCAACCAGCAACAAGACTCGAACGACACTCGATTTCGGCTCAATCAAACCCCATTTGTTTTTCTGTTTATTTTTTTGATTTCTGAACAAAAAACCTCTCCAAAATTTTGTTCTCCTCCACTGTTTCTGTCCGTGTGTGCGTGCGTGTGTATCTCTGTGTGTGTGTGTGTGTGTTTCGGACAGTGTGGTCGAAATGGACTGGGGAGGGCTTGTTTTCCGGTGAGTTTTTAAGCGGAATGGAGGTGGAAGGCTGCTGAAGAGAAATGGGCTGCTGAAGGTTAGGGAAAGGGGTACGCTGGTGGTTTTAAGGTGGTTCAAGGTGAAGACGATGCGGTTAGCCGGTGGCCTGGTGGTTGCCGGCGGCGTTTGTGAGGAAGGAGAGGTGTGGGTAAAGACGTGAAGGGAGTGGAGTTGAGAGGTCGCCGACTTCTGCTTCGTGGAGTGAAGAAGAAGATCAGGGAGTCGTTTGGGTGGTGGATGCGAAGAAGATGAAGAGGAGGGAAGAAAAACGGCGGTTGTCTCCTTTTTCAGATTAGGGGGGTCCTCTCTAGGTCTCTAGGTTTTATCATTTGTTTTAATAGGTGAGGGGGATGGGTATTGGGCCGGACCGGGTCGGGCAGGTGGGGTTTTGGGTTAGGGCGAATTAGGAGGAAATTGGGCCATGAAAATTGGCCCAGTTCGGATTTAGCCTTAACAGCCTTTTCTTCTTTTATGCTTTTTTTGTAGAATTAGTCACTTTAGACTCAAATTTAATTTAAATCTATTTCTTGGCTAACTTATGTATTTATTTTATCTAATGATGGACCCGTGAAATTAATTCATTCATTAACCTACGAATGCAATTTTGATTTTTTGGAAGATGCATTTAATAATGTAACTAAATCTTAAAAATGCAGTTTAAATCTAAAATGGCACGAAATGAAAAAAATGTGATAACTTTTTTATGATTTTTTCTATAATTTAAAAGTAGTAAACATGCATGAAATGCAACTAAATAAAGTAAAGTTCCTAAAATTTATTAAAATTATTATTATTTTTTGATTATTTTTAGGAGTAATTTCCATGCGGGGCAAAAATTGGGTGTTCACATCTGCCCCTCTTTGCTCGAGAACATGAAGAGTTTTCGGACAAAGATAAAGTGAGCAACTACGAGCAGTTTTTGCCCGTTTGGTACTCCATTTGGAAGCATTTTGAAAAAGTTTGACCGAACCTTGCTTCAGAGGTTGCCTACATATCCTTGGCTATAAAAGAATCAGGTCAGTGTAGTTCTGGAAGTTTTGGTAGCTGGGACTACCGGGAAGCTGTGAGTTCACTGCTGTTGCTGCTGCTTACTGCTTGCTGAGCTCCTTATTACACCAAAATCAAAAATGAAAAAGACTAAACTAAACCTATCAACTACGAGTTACAAGATTCCTATCTATGAGTCTTCTAAAGCTTGATCTTGAGTCTTGGCTCGTTCTTCATGCAGACTCTGATCTGAATCTTGATGCTTGTTAGTTATAGGTGTTGGTTCAATCTTCTACAGCTTTTTTTGGATCAAGAATGGACATGCATAGCTTGTGACTTCAATCTGTCTCGAGCAGTCCACATCTTTTCCGCTTCTGTACTTTGGGGTTCAACTCTTTTCTTTTCTTCTTTTCTTTTATTCAGAATTGAGACGTCTTCTTTTGGTCGTCTCGAATCCATTGTAACCTGCGCAAAATCAAAGCGAACGAAATTTTCTGCCCCAGTTTTCACTAGGAAAATTTCGTGAGTTATTGTAATAAAATCTATGTTACATTATTGAACGTAATGAAAAGCCGGGAATGGTGCACCCGGAGTTATTGTGGACTAGGGAGTGGATACCCTATGCCCAAAGGTAAAATCAACTAGGG
>ML389901.1:210017-292492 GCA_005239525.1 Nicotiana knightiana | reverse complement strand
ATTCATCAGACTAAGATTTCTATTGGGAGGAAAATCCATCAGACTAGGACTTTTTATCCTAGGAGGAAAAATGTGAAGAGTAATGGCGACATTTTATGTACACTTGCAAGACAAATAAAGGTAAAGATTTGAGAAACTTTCCTTTTTCGGCTCTTCTCTTCTCTTTTTCTTCTTTTTTCTTTCTTTTTTCTCTCGTTTTTTTTTTGGGGGGTTTTGAACCAACTTCCTTGCACTGCTTTGTTCCTGTTTCAAGCAAAGAAAATTTCGTCAGTTTTAAAAGTGATGGTCGGTTTGTGGCCTTGAATCATGGGCAGCTTGGCTTTTGCTCAATCAACTTGAGTCAGTTTTTTAAGAGACCTTTTTGATCTGCATCAACTCTGATTGTTTCACACCCAGTACCATTTGTAGTTGTGGCTCAGTCAGACTTATCCCAACAGGAGATCTTTGCTTAGGCGACCTTTTTTGATATCTTGAATGGCTTCTTGCCTTTTGGAGCAATTTGACTGTCAGAGGGAATCACCAGTAATCTTTGCTTGTGCCAAGTAGGCTGACAAGAGTCTTTTTTTTGGGGGGGGGGGGGAACCATTTTCATTTTCATGAACTCTCGAGGCATGTTGACTGTAACAATTGAATGTGCTGGCCAAATTTACTTTGTGCAACTGAAAGGCTGGTAGCAGATCTTGAAATCTTTTCTTGCTTGTTTTGACAAGAACTGACTCATAGTAAATGACACAATGATGCAAAGAAACAAGTATTAACAATCAATTCCCCTGTCGGAAGGACAGAAGGAAGAGTTCTCTTTTTTTTTTCTTTCTCTTTTTCTTTTATTTTGCGGTAACTAGCCTTAATGATCATGACATGCATTTTGGACTTAATGGCCGATCTATCAAATTGATCAAATCTTCCCTTTCACCATTCTTATGACCTTGGAAGTCGGGCTTGTTTGTGCCAATTCTTCGCATCAGCTTTACGACTCACTTTCGACCAGTGGTGCCCCGAGAGGTTTTCACCAACAAGTCTCTCTCATTTATTTTTCTCTACTTACCATCGCCTTACAGTGCCCATGAGGGTTTTCACTAGTAAGACTCTCTCATTTTTCTTTTCTTTTCTTTTTCTTTTTCTTTTATGAGCAACTTGACAGTGTTCTATGTCGTGTGACAACCGTTGCTGATTCCATGCTTTCTTTGGTGAGCAACTGACAGTGTTCTATGTCGCGTGACAACCGTTACTCATTGCATACTTCTTTTGGCATTCTTGAAGGCATGTCGGGAGGTCTTTATTTGGAAGGTTTTTGGATAGGGTTGGAAAGAAGGGTTGGCATGAGAGCTTAAAGTAGACTCAAAATGAGGGGTTATAAACTTACAACTCTCGGGATCGACTCTTCTAAAAGGGAAGTAAAATTTCTGCCCCAACTTTAGCTATTAGGGATTTTTCTCGATTTTTTTTTCTTTTTCTTTTGAATCTTATTTGGTTGGACCAAACCGTGTATACGTATCCTCTTTTTTTTTTTTTTAGGAATCAGGTCTAACGTAGTTCAAACATTTGACCTAACTATTTTTCATCTTTCTTTCTTTTTCTCATGTTTTTCTTTCTCGTTTTTCTTTCTTCCTCTTTTTTTTTTAAAAACAAATTACCGGGCATAGACTTTGACTGTTCTTTTTCTCTTTTATCTTTTTTTTTTCAAAACAAATTGCCCCAATTTTTATTTTCTGAAGGCATGAACCTTTGACTGTTATTTTTCTCTTTTTTTTTTCATTTGAATTTTTTAAGAGTTGCCCAGTTTATACTTTAGGGACATGAACCTTTCTGTTCATTTTTTTTTTCATTTCTTTTCTCGGGTACCCACATATTTTGATAAAAATCAACCTCACATTTAATTGATGAACTAATAATAAGAATCAAATTCTGTAAAGTTTGAAAAGGAAATGTTGACAATCCAGTATGGGGAGTACCACATGTCCACATTATAATGAGATCTGCAGAACACAATATAATAGTTGATATCCGGGAAGTACAAAGATGCAGCCGACATTATTATTTAGGCCGTTGTATTTCGTCATATCTGCAACCTTTTTCCCCTTTGAAAGTAATTTAAACTAATTTAGTGACTAAGCAATTTTGATCACTGATTAATAACTCTGGATTTTTCACTTTATCCAGATTACACATGGCAAAGGTTCAATGCATCTAGCTAGGGATACCAAGTTCTTATATTTTCGGTTCTTTTACATTTTTCTCCTTCTTGGGCGGTTCTAATAAGAAAATTACAACACTTTTTCCCCAAGAAAATTAAAATACTTGAGAAACGTGAATTTGAACCTAAGATTTTAGGGTTAGGTCTTTTCTCTTTTCTTTTTACTTTTTCATAATTAAATAGCATTAAATTGTCTACAACAATTATTTTGATTATAATACTATTACTAGGATGAGAGAAATAAAAGCTTAAATAAACTCTAACTATTAAAATCTTCTCTCCCATTAACGCAATCATACTAAGATAAGTATCACGACGGAGAAGAGGAACATTATCACTTTGAGTTCCAACACCATCTAATGACCGCTTAACAATAGTATATTACTATTTGACTTATACATATAGATAGTGTGAAGAACTTTTATACAATTAGTGTTTTCAATTAGATTTTTTTTTGCTAATTTTTTAATTAGATATAATAAGTTATAGTACAATATTTTTTTTAGGTTTCCAAACTAAGTTTAATATAGACAGTTATCAGTTATTGCATGTAGGGGTGTGCATTCGATTTATTGATTCGATTTTGACCCTTATCGATAATTACTTATCGATTATCGATTTGTACATATGCTTATCGTTNATTAGGGGTGTGCATTCGATTTATCGATTCGATTTTGACCCTTATCGATAATTACTTATCGATTATCGATTTGTACATATGCTTATCGTTATCGTTTCAATAAGGTTTCGATTTTTTCGATTTCGGTTTATCGATTCGGTTATCGATTACATTCGGTTATCGATTACACCAATAAGAAAATTTGCGGGATTCCACCAATAAGAAAATTTGCTAGCTCTAAGCGATGTTGTCATGTTTAGTACCCTTACTTAATATATGTATACAATGTGTAAAACATGTATAAATAGTGGATAGCTAATAGAGATAGACGGCTAATCATTACTATATCATACCAAATGATACTACGATTAATTGATTTAATTCAGGCAGACTAATTATTCTTCAGCTCCTTACCTAACTGACCAAAAGAACTTCTACCAAATTACAATCAACTTACTGAGAGAACCCATTTGGAGATAGAGAATTATCAGATCTGTGGAAGAAACCGAGAAAGGAGGAATTTTGAGTGAAGAAAATTTAAGGTTTCAGCAGTTCAGCTCTAAAGGGGCAGGAGGGTAGGGCCGTAGGGGAAAATCTTGAGGCAGAAGCAGCGTGAAGTCGTGAAGAGGAAAGAAAATAATAGGGTAGGGAAAATTAGAAAATAATAAGGGTAGAGAAAAATGGAAATAATAAGTTAGGGTAAAGAAAAACCCGGGTAAAAAAAAAAAAAGAAAAAAAGAAAAGAAAAAAAAAAAGAAGATCCTTATCGATTTATCGATAAATCGATAAATGAAGTGGACAAAATCGAAATCAAAATCGATAACTCGATAAGAAAATTTTCCGAATCGAAATCGATAAATCGATAACAAATAATCGATTCGATTTATCGATAAACCGATTCGAATGCACACCCCTAATTGCATGTCACTTTTAGTTGATGATGTGAAAACGTATTACTATTTTCAATTTACGAAAGTTAATCTCGTGATATTATAATGAAGGGATAATGACAAAATTCTTAAGACGTTCCAGTAAATGCAAAGAATTGGTATAGATTGAATATGGAATAAAACCGTTATTACTTGAGAATTTTGCACAACCGATTTAGGAGCTCTAATTACACTTTATATAGACACTTTCAAATAATTACCTTATATAACAAGACTTTTTTATTTTGTAGAAATTTAAAGGAATAAATATCCCTTGATTTTAGGCTTCAATTTTGATAGAACTTATCTCTTACAATTTTTTAATTTTTTTCTCTCCTCCAATTTAGACCCCCTCTCTATTGCCATTTATACGTCGCCAGCCCGCCACCTTCATCTTTACCAGTATCAAAATTATGTTGTTGTTTTTGATCAATAGATTAAAACTATATTTTAGAGTTAGTCTTGTTGCCTGGAATTACTAGAACTCTATTCCGAATTCAAGCTCACCTAGGGTCGTCACTAAAACTCCATTATCTCCATCTCTCGATTTCATTGTTAAAATGTCACAAATCATCTCATTCACTTTAGCTAATCTCTGTTCTCTCAATCGACTGCCTCATATTCTTCTTCTTCCTTTCTCTATTTCTTCCATTTCATTGAATCTTCACTCACTATTATGTAAATTATTTCATGGTAACAGAGCATTCAAGCTAAAATTCATAGCTTACATATCGATCTATCAGTTCATATCTCTCTATTCTTCTCTACTAAAATTAGTATCAAATTTGTTCGAATCTTGAATTAGCAAGAAAAAACGGTGATACTTGATGAATCGTTGGGTTAAAGTTCAGGAAATCATTTTGCTACTGAACATGCAACTCAATCTATAAGGAATCAAGTGAAGAAAGCCAATGGGATTGATTATAATCATCTTATATTTCTGTCTCATGCCGATGTGAGTGAAATTCAGATCATATCATTTCAATTGAATGGAATTGAAAATTATTCAATTTGGTTTAGGTCTACGAGGAGAAACAAGCTTGATATGATTGGTGGTACATACAAGAAAGAAAGATTTTTTAAAATTATGTGAAATCATTGGAAAAGAGTAAATGCAATCGTACTTTATTGGATCATGAATTCTGTAGCAAAAGGTCTTCTTATAGAGATCATGTATGCATCTAGTGCACAAGCAATTTGAGAAGATTTTGCTGAAAGATTTAACAAAGTGGATGACTCAAGAACGTTCAATCAACATAAGAAAATAGCTACTCTATCACAACGCACAACTTCAATTTTTGTTTATTTTTCAAAACTGAAGGATCTACGGGAAGAATTTAAAGCCTTGGTGCCAGCACCTGGGTGTGATTGCCCAAAATCAAGGGAATTTGTGAGTTACTTGCAGAAATTAAAGTTGTATCAGTTCTTGATGGGATTGAATAACTCATATTCTCAAGCTAGGAGTCAGATTCTAATGAAAAGTCCCACTCCTATTGTTAATTAGGCATATGCCTTAATTGTGAAAGTTGAAGGACAAAAATATGTTGCTGCTACCACATGAATTTTGGGAGCTAATCCAACATGTCAAATGAGAAGTTTTGAAGCTGCAATGTACTCTAAGACCGGAGGAAATCAAAATCAAAATCATAGATTTGGAAGAAATTTTAATGCATATTGGGAATGCTGCAAGATGAAGGGACATAACAAAGAAAACTGCTACAAGATAGTTGGCACCTTGCAGAGTTCAAGAACAAAAGAAGAGGAAATGTGAGTACAAACACAAGTGCAACCTATAATATCAACCTTCTAACAGAAAATGGTAATTCTGTGTACAGTTCAGCTGATCAAAATCACCAACAAGGGCCTACATTTAACTATGGAAGGAATACAAATGTGTTTTATGTTCCTTAATTCAAATATAATCTACTGTCAGTCTCTAAACTAACCAAAGAATTGCAGTGCTCGGCTACATTCTTCCCTATTTTTTGTGTGTTTCAGGAGCTCTTCACTGGGAAGGTGAAAGGGGATTAGTAAGGAAGATGATGGACTTTATCTACTGTATACGGATACAAGAGAAAAGGAGAACATGGAGGCACTAACTGCAAGAAGTAATGAGATAATTGAAGCTGACAAAACAGATGTAGTTTTGTAGCATAGAAGATGTGGTCATATATCTACACAAGCTTTAAAGAAGTCGATTCAAGTAGATTTGAAAACTATCAAGAATAGGATAATAGGGTCAGATTTAACAAATGGAGGGGGGGGGGGAGGGTTTAAAATTGATTCGGATCAGGAAACCACGTGGCCCAGCTACGTTTTGCCAACACATTAAAAAGGGGACCATAAAAATTTCCATTAGTCGTGAGAGTTTTTTTAAATCAGAAGATAACGTTATATATATTTTTGGACCAATAGATAAATGGAGCTCGATACTAAATCATTTGTGATATTACATAATTTTTGGATAAATAGATAGACGAAGCTGGATACTAAACCATTTGTGATACTAAACCTTTTCCGTAATTTATATTACACATTTTCAATTAAAATGTTAAAGTGCACAATGAGCTGTTGTGTTGTCGCTTATCTAATATTTCCCTGTAGATATTAGTTGGGTATTTTGTTTTTTATTAAGGCCAAAAGGTTGAACAAGTAAAGAAAGCTAGGGTTGAATCTAGGGTTGGGAAAGGAACCATCGAGAGTCCAAAAGACTTCTCTAGCAAACTCAACAATCTTGTCGTGAACTCTATATATCCACCTATATTTTTCAAAAATCTCCCACACGTTTTCCCGCCACCCAACTGATTATTAAGCTTCTTCAACAATCAACTTTCTTTTCGGTTAACAACAGACGAAATGACAAGTTGAAATATGGGAATCCATGGCTACTCAAAGAAATAGCAGCTCTAAATCCATGTCCATGAACAACAAGAAGAGGCAACCATTGTCCGACATCTCCAATTTCAATCTCATACCCACTTCTACTCTCCGCAAGCTTGTCTCCTCCTCCTCCGCTTCTTCTTCCAAACCTCAAAATGTTTTCCGAAAACCCCCAATTTCTGTTTCAAAATCTGATTCCAATGCCTCAAAACCCAACAACAACTCGCCCAATAACAATTCTACCGAGGAAAACTCTGGAATCAGCGTCGCATCTTCCAATTTCAACTCTGCTCAAAACCCTAATCCCGTGGATATTTCTACTGTTCGTCGTGTTGCTCGTGTGCCTGACTATTCATTAACCACTCCTGGTATGATCTCCCTGCCCTCGCTCTCTATCTCTCTCTCTCTCTCTCTCTGTGTTTGCATATTCCAGTTTATTTGAATTTATTGTTTGGATTTTGACATTTAGGTATATTTTACCCTCTGTCCCGTCTCCACATTAAGTCGAGGTTAATTATCACATAGGGAATAAATATATTTTGTATAAGCAGCTCCTGATACTTCCAACCTTGCTATCTATTTTTCTTTACTCGTTGTTTTCGTGGAGGATTATAGTGGATATTGCTAAATCATCTGTGAAGTGTGACGAACTTGATTATGAAATAGAAATTGATATATGTTGCAATTTAGCTCCTCCATTTCAGAGTTACTGCAGACTCAGTAATACATTGATGGATAACTAATTCTGTTGTTTTGTAGAAGACTACAATATATATTTAGAAAAGGGTGTGGGGGTGGGGGGCTACTGCATTAGCTATGCGTTCATCCGAACTCCAAACCTAGTAGCTTTGTTTAGACCCTGTAAATGTGTTAAAATATCCGCTAAATACTATTCCCTCTGTCCCAATTAATGTGTCATACGTTCCCTTTTTAGTCCGTCCCTAAAAGAATATCATACTTCCTTATTTAGAAATCTTATAATTCCTACTCCTATCCTTAATGAGATGATTTATAGCTGCATAAATATTTATGGCTTGTATTAGACCACAAGTTCCAGAAGTCTTCCTTTCTTTCTAAAACTCCGTGCCGAGTCAAATACCGCCACGTAAATTGGGACGGAGGGAGTTTAAGAATATAGATTACAAACCCAGTAAATCAAATAAATTGTGGTAGACTTCTGTGCTCAAACCCATAAAGTATGAATCCTTGATCCTCCTCTGGGATTCAGAACTCCAAAAGTTACAAACCAAATTATTAACCTACTTTGTTTAAAATCTTAGTCGCAATAGCTGTGTTTTAATCCAAACGAACTTGTGAAACATGGGATATCAGTTATCTTTTCTTAATAGCGTTTGAGTACCTTTTAAAGTCTTTATTTCAAAGAAATCGTTATTATCGATAAAGTAATGATGATACTTTTGAACTCTGCGTAGAGATCCGTACAGTCAGTTCCAAGTCTAGATGGAGGAGGATGATTGTGTTAGATTAATCGCAAGCCTACAAATAGTCCGAGTATGATGTATAAAGGTAGCTTAATATATTGTGAAACATGATCTACAGGTGCCTACCCCTAGCAAATTGACTTTTATTTTGGATAGCAAATTGTAAACACATTCCTGCCTTGTGAACAGAAACAATCGACGCAATTGCTAACATTGATTTGGTTGGTTCTTCATTTGCTCTAATAAGTTTGGCTTCTCAATATTGAAATGCTAAATACAGGGAATTGTGTTACTATGCTTGCTTTTGCCCAATTTTTAATGTCTGTATTTATTTTAATACCTAGGACTAACCTGTCTAAGTTGGCTCTTGTTTGTTACTCAAGCAGGCAGGGATAATGAAGCTGTAGTTTCTAATCAAAGGCAGACTACAAAGAAGTCTAGTTTGGACGCTACTACTCCGACCTTCACTTCCAGTCTTCATGAAAACAAAAAAGATAAAAGGAAAGAGATAGATGAGCCTTTCCTTTCCCTGCCTCCTACAATCACAAAGGATAAAGGGAAGGCAATTGCTGAGCCATTCAGTAGCTTGTCTCCTGAGACTAAGGAAGATAAGGGGAAAGGAGTTGCTGTTCTATCTACCCCAGTTTCAGGATATAAGAAAAAGAAAGGATTAGTTATTCATGAGCCTTTTGTGTCTTCATCTCCTCAGAGGGTAAAAGACAAAGCTAAGGCAATTTCTCATGAGCACTTTCCTACGGATAAAAAAACAGCAGAAGAAAAAGTTGGTGTTTTGACTCGGAGTTCTGCATCTTTAAAGAAAACAAAGGGAAAAGGGAAGGAAGACGCGTCAGTTTTTAGTTGCCCTACTTTTCCAAAGACAAGAACCCATAGGTCTCTCTCTCTCTCTCCCTCACATACACACAATCTCTCTTTTTCTATTTATGTCTGCCTCTACATGCATGTAATCTTGAGGAAGCGGTTTTATTGCCCCCTTTTTCTTATATCATTTTTTCTCCTTTTTTCTGAGGTTAGTCACTTGAGATTTGAAGCTTCTTGTGGTGATATCATTTGCTGATATCCTGTACCAAGTATAGATTGTTGGTTGATTTGAACTTTCATGCTCCTAACACAGTACATGCAGTTTTACCTCTAATTTTAACACTAAGAAATTTTCAGTTGCACTTCCCCATGAATGTGTATCCTTTTCCAGCTTGAGTCAGGCTGAAATTATCTGTCTTGGAAAGTGCACTCAAGCTACTATTTATTTCTTTATCTACCTGAAGTAGCATAATCTGTAGTGAATTGAGTGTCGCAGTTGCAATTGTGTTCACCTAAAAGGCTCCGCACGTGCTTAATACGCAAGATAGTTCTGCAGCATGCACATTAGCAACACCTTACCCTATCCCCTTTTCTTTCCTGTGGCACATCTAAAATTGAGGCATTTATGTTTTGAATGGAATAAAGATATTATAAATGTGAAAAGTGATATAGGCAGACTACTCAATGCTAATGCTCTCTTGATTCTTGTTTCTTCTATGTAGGAGTAAATTCAACGGAGCTGGTGATATTAAACCCTCAGGTTCATGGACGGATCCTAATGGAAAGCGTAAGAAGGTTTGTTAACAATCTCTTTTTTGTATGGATCTCTAATGAGAAGTATCTGTACTGACTTCTTTTAGACATCCTTCTTGTTGCTGTTGAGATCTCATGGACTACTAGTCAGGGGCGGATTTAGGGGGGCGGAAGGGGGTTCAAACCCCCTTCGCCGAAAAATTAAATTGTATATATAAGGTAAAAGCTGTTTCTTACCTGTATATATTAAGTTTTGAACCCCCTTAACACAACTCAGAAGTGTAGTTTAGTGGTCAAGGGGGTTCAAAACCTTGATAAGGTCATAGGTTCAATTCCCACTAGCTACAAAAAAATTTTTTTGAACTCCCTTCATGGAGATCCTGCCTCCGCCACTGCTACCAGTAGCAATGGGTACTGGCCTCTTTTATTTTGTATTTCTTGGTTCAGTTTTAGAGCTATGGGAAAGAATATTCTAATGTTTGTTTCATCTGTATCTTTGCACAATTATCTTGTAATAGATATGTTTCATGCATAGGAAACTATGTAGATTAGACGTGAGAGACATTCATAACGTGGAGGCTCGCTAACGTTCTGAAACATTTCTTTCTAAAATGGTTCCAATAACAAGCCTAAGCTTACATCGCTGACCCCATGACCTGATTTTTCTTCACCAACCATGCAAAACAATATTAGGGAAAGATGATCTAAGGTATGGCTCGGGGAGTTACCTAAAACTTAGGGGTTGGTGTTTAAAACTAATACTAATAAATTACTATTAATACTGCTGATAACTGTTTTGTGGAACGCGGGCCGTGCATTCTTACTAACTTCTTTTAGACATCCTTCTCGTTGCTGTTGAGATCTCATGGACTACCAGTCAGGGGCGGATTTAGGGGGCGGAAGGGGGTTCGTCCGAACCCCCTTCGCCGAAAAATTATACTGTTTCTTACCTGTATATATTAAGTTTTGAACCCCCTTAACACAACTCAGAAGTGTAGTTTAGTGGTCAAGGGGTTTATAGGTTCAATTCCCACTAGCTACAAATTTTTTTTTTTGAACCCCCTTCATGGAGATCGCTACCAGTAGTAATGGGTACTGGCCTCTTTTATTTTGTATTTCTTGGTTCAGTTTCAGAGCTATGGGAAAGAATATTCTAATGTTTGTTTCATCCGTATATTTGCACAATTATCTTGTAATAGATATGTTTCATGCATAGGAAACTATGTAGATTAGATGTGAGAGACATTCATAACGTGGAGGCTCGCTAACGTTCTGAAACATTTCTTTCTAAAATGGTTCCAATAGCAAGCGTAAGCTTACATCGCTGACCCCCTGACCTGATTTTTCTTCACCAACCATGCAAAACAATATTAGGGCAAGATGATCTAAAGTATGGCTCAGGGAGTTACCTAAAACTTGGGGGTTGGTGTTTAAAACTAATACTAATAAATTACTATTAATACTGCTGATAACTGCTTTGTGGAACGCGGGCCGTGCATTCTTTCGCTTATATCATAGCCTACCATTTTGATGGCTAATAACTAAAATGTTTCTGCAGAGGAGGTGCACAGAGCAGAAACCTGTCCTTGAAGTTTCCTTGCCAGAAGATTTTGTCAACTACTGGCGAAAGCATTTTCAAGAGGTTGATGAGTTTGAATTGCCAGAAGAAGAAGCATCGTACAGTGATTTGGACTAAAATGGAAGGAATAATGTTTGGCAAGAAGCAGATCTAGTCTGACCAATTAACCCTCCCTGTATAGTAATGGCCATATACTTGATAAACGTGTTGATGTACTAGACTTACATAGTATCAATGGTAGTTCTTCATAGTTCTTGTAACTATTATGTGCATTTGTTACGTTACACGTAAAGTTTGGTGAATTTCTCGATCAAAATGGACGTCGTTATAGGAGGTTCTTTAGCTTTATACTTTTCTTTGGCATGAGATACCTATTTATTGCCTGAGCAAGGGAATTCATTTGCCAAAAGGACAAGGCAAAAACCTTTAGGATGCATTCAACAGACACGCACAAACATGAGCGTGCAATTTCACATCATGGATGCAATTTCCACTTTCCATGTGTTAATGTACATCAGTACATGTTTGGTTTGAATCTGGTATCGAGGTCTTCCTGAATTAATGAAAATTGGCTTGATAATTTTGTGAAACTAAGAACAAGTATTTCTTAAGTTAAATTCTTAACCTTGTAACTGTACCATAGTATCTAACCAATCAGGTTAGAGCATGGGAGTAGGAAGGGCTTGGAGGACTGCATCCTTGAAATGGCTTATAGGCTTATGCAGTGGGGGAGATAGAAGCCCGTATATGGGATTGGTCGATCCCAGTAGATTTTTTGCAAACTGTGTATTTATGTTAAGAAATTCATTAAATACGTACACATATGGAAATTTAAATACTTGAAATTGTCATTCCTTGGCAGCATGGAACTATACATATAGTTGACATATGCTTGCAGTATGTTGAAGTTTCCATTTGGAACATAATAGATTGTAGTATTAGTGTCTGACTCAGCAATTAAAAGCTCGCTCCTATGGGTTGTCCATGATCAGGGGCAATGTGGGTGGCCACATCTCTGTGTTTTCCATGTCAATAGAGTGCTCCTAGGATGTAATATGGAACCTCTCAACATCTATTCTGTGTAATAAGTTATGTCCAATTTGTTTTACCTTGATGATTCTTTCGATTAACTTGTCCACCTGTTGATGGTATATACTCATATCAAACTGAAGTCATAATGCTGTCCCTCTATGAATGCAAAACTGGAAATTCTTTTTTTTTTCTAGAAAAGTGATTCGTGCTATGAACTTTGACATTTCGAACGCTCGAGCATCAATATATTATTTCCTAACCTACTGATGGATCAATAATTCAAGTATGAAGAGTAAAGAGTATTTGATTACTCAAAAAGCTTCTCCAGATGTCATCTTAACTTTGAACACTCAAAAAGTTGAAAACGTTTAAGGCTGCACTATCTATTAACTTTTCTCATCAATAGCTTTGGGATTCACATAGGCTCATAAAAGGGAATTGGTTTATTTCATGAATCCTAGTAGCTTCACAGTGACTAGATTTAAGCTAGATCTCATTGATATCTATTAACTTTTCTTCATTCAAGTTTCACATGTGTAACTCTATTGAAGTATCTTTCAGTTTCAAGTTACCTCAAAATCTTTAGGCACAGTTTCCATGGCCAAAACTTACAATCTCATCTTTTATGGCACTTCCCTTTTTATGTGTTTCCATTTACCCAAACTTTAATTTTATGTTGGTGGTTATAACTATAATTATCAAATAGAATTCCCAGCTATTCGCTGCTGGCTTCTAGAGCTATAGAAAAATAAACTTGAGTGGTGCTTCAGCTCAAAGTCCAACCACACATAGTTCCTGATACAGTTTGCCATTGATTTGATGTATGTCCACAAAAAATTTAAAAAGTAACTAAAAGGATTTTCAAACGACTAACATGTATTTCCCAAAACAGAAATAGAATTAAGACGTGCTCTGTGCTTTTGATACTTCTCAAGCATGCCATATTCAGAGCTTTGAAGGACACATATCACCAGGCTATGGTTAATCTTTATTTAGCTGTTCATTTTTTATAGGTATTGATGTAGTAGAAACTTGTAACAATACTGTACTTTTTCCGCTCTTATCATGATTGGTGTCTTATGATTTGAATACTAATATTTATCCTTGAATTAGAAGGGTATGAGTTCTGGATTTTTAGTCAGAGTATCGTATTGTCTAATACCACCTCGGATCAGAGGCGGATGTAGCGTTCTAGTGGCGATAAAAATTTATTAAAATTACAAAAATAATAGATATAATATAATAGATTCGATGCAAAAACAACTCTTAAAAGTTGAACCCAAAGGATTTAAATCCTGGATCCGCCTCTGCTTAGGATAATTAATAATGTATTCCAGCATAGGCTGGACTATTAATATCTCATCAGCAATTAAAAGCCTCATAACTTGCTGTTCATTTCGCTTCGTTTTCTTACTATCGTGTTGTTGTTACTGTCTGGTACTACTGCTTTTCTTTTCGTCTGTTGTAAGCCGAGGGTCTATCGGACAACCTTTCTACCTTCAAAGTAGGGGTAAGGACTGCGTATACAATATCCTACGGCCTCCGCACAGCCGAATTCTTGTTGTTGTAATTAAAAGCGTCATAAGAGTAGTCCATGAACAGGGATAAAGGGGGGTGTCCACATATCTCTGTCTTTGCTTTGTTCTTCTTGTCAATTGAGTGCTCCTCTGAGGTAACATGGAATCTCAACATCCATTTTAGGTAAGGTGTTATCTCCACTTTCTTGTTCACCTGTTAGTGGTATATGCTTATATTTACAAAGTGAAATCGTAATATTACCACCTTATTACGACTATAAAACTGAATTTTCCTTTTGCTAGCAAAATAAATGGTGCTAGGAACATGTTATTTCCTAGGCTTGAGCTCTCCAGCAGCTATATTTTCTCTTTGCTAACCTACTAATGAGATCAGGAATACCTCTTCAAATTTGATAACTAAAGACCTTATCCAAAATTTGAAGCTTAAAGTGGAGTATTTGATTACTTCACAATAGACATTAGATGTTTTTTCTGGGTCTTATATTGACATATCTATTGCTGTGTTAACTTTAATTGAAATTCCTACTTATTGCTTAAGTTAAAGTGGCAATTATCCTATTTGTAAAACATTAAAGCTTTTATCGCCATGAGGTTTAATTACTTCTCATGCTTCTTACAGTTATCATATTTTCCAGAGTGTAACATTACTAGATCAAAGCTTGTTTCAACGTCAATAGCCCTGAGATCCGTAAGACTGAGAGCTTTGAATAAAAAGTGCAGCCTTGTGCATTAAGCTTCCGCTATGTGCGGGGTCCGGGAATGGCCCGGACCACAAGGGTCTATTGTACGCAACTTTACCCTGCAAAACTGAGAGCTTTGGATACTTGTTAAAAGCCAAGAAGAGATGTTTAAGGGTGCAATGCAAAGAATTATTTCCATGGTTCTGGACTTTAAGATAGTTAATGTTTTAACACGACTGTCCGGCCTATTTTGGATTTCTTGATTGGCTGCTTTGAGAGCCGCTTGACTTATAATTCAGCTAGTATTGAGGCCATTCTCGACCATTTCTCCTATCTTGATTGCATCAGCAAAATGTCTGCCCATTGCAGACATCATATTTTGAAAATAATCAGGATCAGGATCCTGAGCCTGAAGGAAGACAGTGATTAACTGATGGTCATCCATGGGTGGTTTAACTCTAGATGCTTTCTCTCTCCACCTAACGGCATACTCCCTGAAGCTTTCAGTCGGCTTTTTCTTTATATTGGATAGGGAATTGCGATCTGGCGCAATATCAATGTTGTACTGAAATTGTTTGACAAAGGTCTGGGCCATGTCGTCCCAAACATGCCAGTGAGAGATATCTTGGTCAATAAACTATTCAGAGGCTTCCCCTACCAGACTCTCCCCAAAATAAGCAATCAACAACTCTTCTTTTTCTCCTGCACCCCTCAGCTGATTGCAGTACCTTTTCAAGTAGGCGATAGGGTCGTCGTGTCCATCATATTTCTCAAATTTTGGTGTCTTGAACCTTGGGGGTAAATTGATGTGAGGAAACATGCACAGATCACTGAATGAGACACTTTTGTGACAACCCAATCCTTGTATATTCTTTATGTTCTGTTCAAGACTTTTTCATTTTCCTGACCATCTCATTTGGCTCTCCTGTCTTTACAATCTTTTCATTTTCTGCAGGTAGTTCATACTGTAGGGCCTGATTGTGTGGAGCCGAAACCTTAAAATCCATATCTAGAGAGTAGTATTAGCCATCATAAGCATGAGATAGTGACTCGATGTTTGGCCTCGTCACATGAGGTGGTGGCGAAATTATATACATAGGCGCACTAGACACGACGAGAGGTGTTTTCCTAACTGGTGCAGTGGGAGGCTGCACATTAGAGGTTCCAAGGCCGGCATGGAAGCTGTAGTTTGGCACATACCTTGGTGGTAGAATGTGATCGCTCGTTGCAATGAGCAGTGGTTGAGTAGCCTGGGGTATTGTGGAAGTTCCCTCTGAGGGACCCTGAGGCCGAGGTTGACCGGAGACCCAGGCCTGATACACATGAGATAGTTGTTGTTTCAATCTTCTTACTTCCTCCGACTTTTACTCGACTGGATGACCCTGGGGGTCGTCATTGGCCAACTCGATTTCATCATTGTTAGTCATCGCTACCTTTCCCTTAGATATGGTGAACTAATGATTTGTTGCCAGTTTCACCACAAACCAACCACCTTAAGCTTACTTGATAAGAGACCATAAACGTGTTAGGGTTAAGCATTTTACAGATACAAATCACACTTAAATATGCTATGCTCCTAAAATTATCACCATCTCTAACATGCTTTGGAATGCTTCATGTTTCATTGCGGTTTATAAGGTTGCTGCTTATTGACACTCTTATTTATTCCTCTCTTTTTTCGCTTTTTTTTACATCTCGCCATATTTTAGAGCCGTAAAGTTTTTATTCGATCGAACCTTTTGACGGTTGCTTATATATGATGTCACCACATGAATCAGATCATTACGTAGTTCAAGGAAATCATGAATAACTAAATAGACTAACTCTTTTTTTTTTCTTTTACTCCTATACAAATCAGACCACGAAAGCTCCTATCAAGGAAAATATTTTTGATTTTTTTTGTGGGAAAGAAAGACTTCTAAAGAAAATAAATTCTTTTTGTTTTTTTCGAAAGAAAGACTTCCAAGGGGAAAATATTGATGCAATAACAATCTCTCCTAAACCCTAAACTGCAACTGGGAGGCGACAAAACTTTTGTGCACTGCCATGGCCACTCTGGCAGGTGGCTAGCCACCTACAGTGGCTGGGCTGCCTCCCCAACCACCCCCTAACATAACCCAGCCCCCACGAATCCAAATAACACAACCCAACCCATGGATTACACAAAAACAGTGAAGCCATCGTCGAGCAATACTGCCATGCACGAACGAGCAGCAGTTGATCATATTCCCCTTAGGCGAGCCACATTCCTTCAAGGACAACCAATGGTGAAGTTTACTGAATCAGAGGTTGATCGTATGAATATTATTGAAGGATTGAAGTTTGCAGTGGTTTGCAAATTCTCGTATGGTTGGCCAGAGTTAAAAGAATTACGTCGAATCATTCCCATGCAATGTGGAATCAAAGGCGAGTGTAATATTGGGTTCCTAAGGGATAGACATGTATTGGTACGATTGACATTATGGCAAGATTACATTGATTTTACGTCGAAAAGTGTCTACTACGTAAAAGACAAGTTTGGGCAGGAGTTCCAATTGAGAACTTTATTATATGACTCTAAGTTTAAAGCAAGTGAAGAAACTCCAAGAATTATGGCATCAATATCATTCCCAAACTTGTTGCCAACATTTTTCATAAAGGAATGCCTATTCTCTTTAGCCTCAGCAGTAGGTACACCTCTCCATCTTGATATCGCTACTGTGAACAAGACTAGACCTAGTTGTGCTCGTGTGGAGGTGCTCGTGGACTTACTAGATGATCATCCTAAGAAGGTACGTATGGACATTGAAAATGAGGTGACTAGGGAGATAAGGAGAGAATGGGTAAAAATTATGTATGACTATTTATCGAAATATTGCAAGGAATGTAAGCTTCAAGGACATGATATGCTAGATTGTTGGAGGATTCATCCTGAACTTATGGAAAATAAGAAGGATGCTCATGCTGTTGATAATGAGGTCATATTGGATGGGAATAAAAATAAGGGAAAGGAATCTGCTCCTTTAATGATTCTGTCAAGTGGTAGGGTTGTTGGCAATGTGGGAACCCAATGGAAAGAAGTAAGGGATAATAGAGGTAAGGGAAAGGAGAAGCAGGCTGATGGTGTGGCTAAAACTGGACAAGAAATTATTCCAGTTGAGAAGCAGAACAATGTGGTTCCTCAGCAAGTTCAGAATGCAAGCAAATTTGCAGTATTAGATGTGGATAACAATGATGTTAATGGTTACAATCAATTGGCATTGGTGGAGAATGGTATTGGACAAGGAAATATGTAGAATGCTAATGAAGCTAGCAATTTATATCCTGCAGCACCTCCCCACCTTCCTGTCTCCTATGACTGACAAGTCGAAGACAAATAACAATGGCAATCAAACCACAACTGGGAAGAGCCTGAATACCAATAATGAGCCAGTAGCTACTGGTGTACAAAGTGAAGCCATAAACTTGGAGAAAGGAAGGGAAGTGCAGAAGCAGAAGGAGACTACTCAACAATGGGTGCAAAGAATATTCAAAGGGAATCAAGTTGCCATTAACACCTCATGCCAGGAAGCACCTACTCAAGATAATGGAGTAGCAGAACAACTGGACACTACTGCTGACAAAGAACTAGTGGAAGATGCAAATTTTGAAAAATTTAAAAATAATGAAAGAATCACGTGGAAAGGAGGCAGACTCTGGGCTGATCAGATATACGAAGACTCATAGGAAGGAGAGATCCCAGATGAGATGCAAAGTGAATTTGAAGATGGAGGGGATGCAGATGATTATGAAGATCAAAATGAGAATGAAATAAACAAAGAAGAACAGAATGGTGACGGGCAGAGCACCTCACAAACGAAAGATCCAACTACTAATGAAGAGGAGCTTATGAATGTTGGTGATCCTGGTGGAATAGAAGTAGATACTCATGCTAAAGATCCAGGTGGAACTGAATATAGGGGTACAGTTGAGGATACTACCAAATAAAAAAGCAATGCAAAAGCATAAAAAAACAATTGATAAAAGGGAAGGAAACAATTAATGTTACTGTTCCATTGATCCAGCTACAACAGTTGACTAAGAACAATAGAGAGAGCCAAGAAATAACCAAGGTATGAGGAGATACTATAGTAGCAGCAGCAGGGATTGGTGAAAAGTTATTTGAATTGCCAGAGGATCATGTTAACAAAGAATTTGATGAGGAATCTACTACTCAGAACTTTATTAATGTTGCCAGGCAAGGAGACCTATCACCTAGGCAAATTGCAAAGGTGAAATCTGCTGCTAAAGGTAGAAAGAAACAGAATAAGGATAACTCCACATTGCCATTCACAGGAGTACAAACAAGGAGAACCCTCACCAAATCTCTAAATCAGTAATGGATGCTATAATTTGGAATGTGAGGTCTGTTAACACCATGCAGGATTTTGAAAGATTGATAGAAATGCATAGACAACATCACTTTGAATTTATTGGGATTATGGAACCAATGCAGCAGTCAAGCAAGATGGAGAGATATAGAAGAAGGATTGGTCTGGCACAAGCTTTATCTAATGTATCCAATAAAATATGGGCATTCATAGATGAGGTGTTTGAAGTGACTATATTGTTAACATGGTGCAACAGTTAACTCTGAGGCTTTTTCATACTGAAACTCAAGTGGAGTTGATTTTAACTTTAGTATATGAAAAATGTGATGCAATTGAGAGAATAGAATTGTGGGATCCAATGTATGCAATGGCAACAGATATGACCACCCCATGGCTTGTGGGAGGTGATTTTAATGTGATGGGATGAAGAAGAAAAATATGGAGGCCTGCCAGTTCATATTAAGGAGGTGGATGATTTCAGACATTGTGTGAATACATGTAACCTAACTGAAAAGGGAGCATATTCACATGGTGGAATGGAAGATCGGAGGAAAACTGCATTTTTAAAAGACTTGATCGATGCTTAGGAAACATGGAACTGCAGCATACTTATCCAGATCTAGAGATTACTCATCTCTCCAAAATAGGGTCTGACCATTGTCCAATGTTGTTAAAGTGTGACATAGAAGATGCTCTTATTAAAAAGGCATTCAGATTTTTGAACTTTTGGACTAAACATGATTCCTTTAAAGACACAGTGAGACATCATTGGAGCGCATATTTTTGTGCTAATCCTTTCACCTCATTCAATCATAAGCTAAAGAGGGTGAAGAAGGCCCTATCTACTTGGAGTCGAGCAACATATGGTGACATTTACCAAAAAATTGCAAGCATGGAGGAGGTGGTACTGGTACATGAGAGACAATTTGAAGCTCACCTGTAATGACCCGGCCGGTCGTTCCATGAGATTTACCTCGTTTTCCCTACTTCTGAATTTGTTATATATATCGCTATCCTATTTTTGATGTGTTGGGTCAGTTGGTTTGGGTCCGGAATGGTTATGGTGAGAGTTTAGGCATTTACCATTTTAAAGTAGCCTAATAGTTGAGAAAGTCAACTGAAAGTTCACTTATTGGTAAACGAACTTGAAATGCGGATTTTATGGCTAAGATAGCTTCGTTAGGTGATCTGGGATTGAGGAGTGTGTTCAGAATAGTTTTGTGATGTCCGGTGTAGAATTAGGCTTGAATTGGCGAAAGTTAGTTTTTGGCCATTTTCGGTCGGCAGTGGAAATAGGCTATCGAGGTCGGAATGGAATTCCGGAAGTTGGAACAGGTTCGTAATGTCATTTTGGATATGTCTGCAAAATTTCAGGTCAATCAGAGGTGTTTTGGTTGGTTTCGACGTAGTTGGCGAAATTTGGAAATTTCAAAGTTCATAGGCTTGAATTTGATGAAAATTTGGTGTTTTCGTGCTATTATTGGTGTTTCGAAGGCTCGACAAAGTTGGAATAATTCTATGAGATGTGTTCATATGTTTGGTTAGGGACCCGAGGGGCTCGGGATTAATTTCGGATGGTTGATGGGAAGTTTGGAATGACTTTGGTAAATTTACTGTTGCTGGTGGTTTCGCACCTGCGGAAAGGGAGCCGCAGGTGCGAGATTTGCTGAGTAGGGATTGGTCCGCAGGTGCGAGGTGTTTGTCGCACCTGTGATGTCGCAACCGCGGAAGGAGCATCGCACCTGCGAAGCAGCAGGTGCGGAGAAAAGGTCGCAGTCGCGGGATTGGCCCGTTAAGTGAGTTTCCGCAGGTGCGCACCTGGGACCGCATGCGGCTAATTGTCCGCAGAATTGGAAAGGACTGGGCAGAATAGTATAAAAAGGACCTTCCACGAAAATTTCTTATTTTTCATCAATTTGCATGTGGGAGGAGTCCTTTGAAGGCGATTTAGAGAGGGAAATTCAAGATTCTTCAGCTAAGGTAAGTTCTTTGGTTGCTAACATCGTTCCTATGCTATTTTGTTCGGATTAGGCCTAAAAATTTAAGGGTTTGAGAAGGAAAAGGTTGGGAAGAAGGGGGTGGAGAATTGGAAATTCTTTTGAGGTTTTGGATAGGCAATTGTGATCCGATTTTGATGATTTTGGTATGAGTAGAATCGTGGGAGGACGAGGGTTTTAGTGATGTAAAAATTATCGAGTTCCGAGACGTGGGCCCGGGGCTCGGGTTTGGTTGAATTTCGATATTTTTGATTAATTTGATAATTTTTGATTGGGTTGTGTTCCTTGAGTATATATTAATGATGTTGAACTGGTTTTGGCTAGATTCGGAGCAATCGGGAGCCGATTTGAGGGGCAAGTGCATTGCGGACTAGTGTCGCGGCCCGGTAGAGGTAAGTAATGGTTATAAATCTTGTCATGAGGTTATGGAAATCTGGACTGCATATTTTCTCACTGACTTTGGAATGGCGCACATGTCGGATGGCGAGTATGTGGCGCATACTGATTTTTAGATTGAACCAGGTCCTCTCCGTGGCAACTAATGAGTTGCATATTTACTCAAAACCTTATATTAAATTATGTTCTTAAGATTTGTGAAATATTTGGGCTATACCTCGTGTTTGGAGCCTCGTGCCGATCTGTTTAGACCCTTTGAGGGCTTTTTACTGCTGTTTTCCTCACTATTTGTTGATGATTTTACTCAGCATCATTGTGCATACTGTTTTACTTGAAACTCAGCCTGATTTATAGTACATGAGCATTAAAATGATGTTTTCGGGTTGAGTACCCTGTTTTACTAATTCGTCCGAGGGGCTTTTCGAGTGGTTCCACCGAGTGTGGCCGAGGGCCAAGAGTGATGGTGAGGTGCTGAGTGATATTAGTGCTTGGGCTGAAGGAGCCCCTCTGGAGTCTGTACACACCCCCAGTGAGCGCACCGAGTGCGTGTGGCGAGTGATTGGGAGGCATGAGTGGCTGTGAGTTGCTGAATGATTGTGAGGTGCTGAGGGATTGTGAGGCATGCCCGAGGGGCTGATTATGAAACATGTTTTTTCCCGAGGGGCTACTTATGATTTTACTACATTCATTTTCATACCAAATCCCTTGTTTAAAGTTAATAAAAATGTGCATTCTAAAGGACTTTTTATGAAGTTGATTTTTTTTAAGACATGATGATTTCGTATATCTATGTTATACTATTAGAAGGTAAGGCTGTGTATATTATGACTTGATGGCATTCATTTTTGTGTGTTTCCTTGCTACTTAGACTTGATTTATTCTCATTACTACTGAGTTAGCGTACTCGCATTACTCCCTGCACCTCTATGTGCAGATTCAGGAGCAAATATCGAGCATTAGTCTTTATTCCGCAGCGGAGCCGGATTCGTGGGATATAGAGGTAGCTGTTCAGCGTTCGCAACATCTCTGTTTTCTCCTCCTGTTGTATTTAGTTTTGATTCGAAGGTTTTGTATTATAATAGTTTTTGGGGCTTATTTCTCTAGATGCTCATAACATGTTGGCTCCGTGTTTTGGGGATGGCAGTATTGTATAAAATTGGCCTATTATATTAAGTAATTTTCTGTGTATTTTTATTAAATGCTTGAAACTTAAATGGGATTTTCAAAAGAAATTGCGAACATGCGGTAGTCGACTAGCCTAGTTCCACGATAGGCGCCATCACGATCGGTTAAGATTTGGGGTCGTGACAATTTGGTATCAGAGCCCTAGGTTAAATAGGACTCAATGGTCATGAGCAGGTTTAGTAAAGTCTTGCGGATCTGTACGGAGACGTCTGTTCTTATCTTCGAGATGCTTCCGAACTTTCAGGAAACATTTTTTCTTTCTTGAACTCTTTCGTGTTGACCTATCGATTCTTGAAATCTGAACTTACGTTGTTTCATTATCTCACAGATGGTGAGGACACGCCATACCGATCAGAGTGACCAGCACCGGCTAGACCCGCGAGAGGTCGAGGCCGTGGTAGAAGTAGGGGGCCAGCCCGCGCAGCAGCCGGGGCAGTGCCTCAGGATCCCCCTATCGATCGTGATCAGGTTCCTGCCGATGGTGTCCCGGCGGGACAGGATCAGGCACCAGCAGTGCCTATGGTTATTCCGGGTCTTCAGGAGACCCTGTCTCAGATATTGTCAGTATGCACCGGTTTGGCTCAGGCTGTTGCCATGTCTTCTTCTGCCACCACAGCTCAGGCCGGGGGAGGCAATCAGACACCAGCTGCCCGGGCACCTGAGCAGGCTGCACAGGGTATTCAGGCACCGGGAGCAGCCCCAACTCAGCTAGTTGCTCCGATCCAGGATTATGTGGTCCATGCTATGCTTGAGGACGAGCAGTGCAGGTTGGAGAGATTCATCAGACTTCAGCCTCCGACTTTCAGCGGTACAGAGGGTGAGGATGCCCAGGGATTTCTAGATAGGTGCCAGAGGATACTGCGTACCGCGGGTATTTTGGAGACCAGTGGGGTCTCATTTGTTACATTTCAGTTTGCGGGTGCTGCCTTTACCTGGTGGGATTCTTTCGAGAGGCGTAGACCAGTTGGTTCAACACCTCTTACTTGGAAGCAGTTCTCCACAATTTTTTTGGAGAAGTATGTTCCTCAGTCCCACAGAGAGGAGTAGCGCAGGCAATTTGAGCAGCTGCGCTAGGGGGAGTTATCAGTTACTCAGTACGAGATGAGGTTCTCCGAGTTGGCTAGACATTCTGAGATTATCCCTACTGATAGGGAGAGGGTGAGGAGGTTTGTAGATGGTCTTTCTTATCAGCTTCAGTTATTTATAACTCGGGAGAGAGTATCAGGTGCTTCATTCGAGCAGGTTGTTGACATAGCTTGAGATATTGAGTCCGTTCGCCTCTAGGAGCGGGAGGAGAGGGAGGCCAAGAGGCCTCGTGGGTTCGGGCAGTTCTATTGGTGCTCCCTTCAGGGGACAGTTTCAGCAGGGTAGGGGCTGTTCATTCAGGCCTCCTCAGTCAGGCCGCCCAGCACATAGTGGTGCATATTCAGGGCAGGGTCCCCGTGGTTCTCAGTCAGGCCGTACTTCATTTGGTGCCCTCCCAGCTCAGATTGTAGCTCGAGCACCTCTAGTTCAGGGTTCTTCTATGCAGGAGTCTTCCAGTGGTCGTACGGGTGCCAAGGTTTTCTATCAGTCCCCGCCTCCAGCTCTAGGGAGTTGTTTTAAGTGTGGAGAGTTTGGGCACGAGTGGAGGCAGTGTCCCCGCCGTTCTGGTGGATCTTCTCAGCAGAGGGGCCAGCCCTCGACTTCAGCTCCAGTCACTTCACCACCTGCCCAGGCAACCAGGGGCAGTGGTCAGTCAGCCAGAGGCCACCCTAGAGGGGGAGGTAGAGCAGGGGGAGGTCGAGCAGGGGGAGGTCAGGCTCGCATGTATGCATTTCCATCCAGGCCTGATGCTATGGCCTCAGATGACGTGATCGCAGGTATTGTTTCAGTCTGTTGCCGTGATGCCTTGGCTTTATTTGACCTTGGTTCCACATATTCCTATGTTTCTTCATATTTTGCTGATTTTCTGGATGTGCCCCGTGAGTCTCTAGTCACCTCTGTTCATGTGTCGACTCCGGTGGGCGATACTGTTGTTGTGGACCGTGTGTATCGGTCGTGCATTGTATCTATTGGGGGTCTAGAGACCCGAGTGGACCTACTGTTACTCAGCATGGTCGATTTTGACGTGATATTGGGCATGGATTGGTTATCTCCGTGCCATGATGTTCTTTATTATCACGCTAAGACCGTGACCTTAGCTATGCTGGGGTGTCCGAGGGTTGAGTGGGGAGGTTCTTCCGAGTATATTCCTAGCAGGGTGATTTCTTACCTGAAGACTCAGCACATGGTTGAGAAAGGGTATTTATCTTATTTGGGCTTTGTGAGGGATGTCGGTGGTGAGACTCCGCTATTGATTCAGTTCCTATGGTCCGTGATTTTCTGGATGTGTTCCCTGCAGACCTGCCAGGCATGCCACCTGACAGGGATATTGATTTTGGTATTGACCTGGTGCCAGGCACTCAGCCTATTTCTATTCCACCATATCGTATGGCACCAGCGAAGCTAAAGGAATTAAAGGAGCAGCTTCAGGAGTTCCTGGATAAGGGGTTCATTCGGCCTAGTGTGTCACCTTGGAGTGCACCAGTATTGTTCATAAAGAAGAAGGATGGGTCCATGCGTATGTGTATTGACTATCAGTAGTTGAATAGGGTTACGGTAAAGAACCGGTATCCCTTGCCCCGCATTGATGATTTGTTTGACTATCTTTAGGGAGCCAAAGTGTTTTCCAAGATTGATTTGAGATCTGGGTATCATCAGTTAAGTATTTGGGATTCTGACATTCCGAAGACTGCTTTCAGGACTATATATGGTCATTATGAGTTCTTGGTTATGTCATTTGGGCTGACCAATGCCCTAGCTGCGTTCATGCATTTCATGAACAGCGTGTTCCAGCCTTATCTTGATTCCTTCGTCATTGTGTTCATTGATGACATCCTGGTTTATTCTCGTAGCCAGGAAGAGCATGCTCAACATTTGAGAGTTGTATTGCAGAGGTTGAGGGAGGAGAAACTTTATGCGAAATTCTCCAAGGGTGAGTTTTGGCTTGGTTCGGTAGCTTTCTTAGGGCACGTGGTGTCTAGTGAGGGGATTCAGGTTGATCCAAAGAAGATAGAGGCGGTGCAGAGTTGGCCCAGATCGTCCTCAGCTACAGAGATTAGGAGTTTCCTTGGTTTGGGAAGGTTATTACCGTCGCTTTGTGGAGGGATTCTCTTCGATTGCTTAGCCTTTGACCAGATTGACCCAGAAGGGTGCTCTATTCAGATGGTCTGATGAGTGTGAGGAGAGCTTTCAGAAGCTCAAATCAGCATTGACTATAGCTCCAGTACTAGTTTTGCCTGCTGGTTCGGGTTCTTACACAGTTTATTGTGATGCTTATATAGTTGTCTTGGGAGCGGTATTGATGCAGGATGGTAGGGTGATTGCCTACGCGTCCAGACAGTTGAAGGTGCACGAGAAGAATTATCTAGTGCACGATCTTGAGTTAGCTGCCATTGTTCATGCCTTGAAGATTTGGCGGCATTATTTGTATGGAGTGCAGTGTGAGATTTTCACTAATCATCGCAGTTGGCATTATCTACTGAGGCAGAAGGACTTGAATTTGCGTCAAAGGAGATGGTTAGAGCTCCTCAAGGATTATGACCTCACTATCTTATATCATCCGGGGATGGCCAATGTAGTGGATGATGCCTTGAGTCGCAGAGTAGAGAGTTTGGGGAGTTTAGCCTACCTTCCAGTAGCAAAGCGGCCATTAGCCCTTAATGTTCAGGCCTTAGCAGGTCAGTTGGTGAGATTGGATCTATCAGAGCCCCCGTGAGTGTTGGCTTGTGTAGCCTCCAGGTCTTCTCTTTACGGTCAGATTAGAGAACGCCAGTATGATGATCCACATTTGCTTGTTCTTCAGGACAGGGTCCGTCGCGGTGATGCCAGGGACGTGGTTATTGGTGATGATGGGGTCATGAGGATGTAGGGCCAGATTTTCATGTCCAATGTAGATGGGCTTCGAGATTTGATTCTAGCAGAGGCTCATAGTTCGCAGTATTCCATCCATCCGGGTGCCGCGAAGATGTATCAGGATTTGGGGCAGCATTATTGGTGGAGGAGGATGAAGAAGGATATTGTGGAGTTTGTGGCTCGGTGTCTCAACTGTCAGCAGGTCAAGTATGAGCACCAGAGACCAGGTGGATTGCTTCAGAGGTTTGATATTCCGGAGTGGAAGTGGGAGCGGATCACCATGGACTTCTTAGTTGGACTCCCACGGACTTCGAGGAGGTTTGATGCTATATAGGTTGTGGATCGGCTGACCAAGTCCGCACACTTCATTCCTATTGGTACTACTTATTTGTCGGAGAGGTTAGCTGATATTTACATCAGGGAGATTGTCAGATTGCATGGGGTTCCAGTTTCTATCATTTCCGACAGAGGCACTCAGTTCACATATCAGTTTTGGAGAGCCGTGCAGAGAGAGTTGGGTACTCAGGTTGAGTTGAGCACACCGTTTCATCCTCAGACCGACGGACAATCAGAGCGCACCATTCAGATTTTGGAGGATATGTTGCGTGCTTGTGTGATTGACTTTAGTGGTTCATGGGATCAGTTTCTGCCACTAGCGGAGTTTGCATATAATAACAACTATTAGTCGAGTATCCAGATGGCTCCATGTGAGGCTTTATATGGTAGGAGGCGCAGATCTCCGGTCGGTTGGTTTGAGCCAGGCGAGGCTAGGCTATTGGGCACAGACTTGGTTCAGGATGCTTTGAGTAAGGAAAAGTTGATTCGGGAGCGGCTTCGCACGGCGCAGTCTAGGAAGAAGAGTTATGCGGACCGGAAGGTCCGAGATGTGTCTTTCATGGTTGGGGATAAGGTGTTGCTGAAGGTGTCACCCATGAAGGGTTGTTATGAGATTCGGGAAGAGAGGGAAGCTGAGTCCCAGGTTCATTGGGCCATTTGAGGTGCTTCAGAGGATTGGGGAGGTGGCTTATAGGCTTGCTATGCCTCCCAGTTTATTGGGTATTCGTCCAATATTCCATGTTTCGATGCTCCGGAAGTACGTTGGTGACCCTTCCAATGTTTTGGACTTCAGCACGGTTCAGGTTGAGGGTGATATGTCATATGAGGTAGAGCCAGTGGCTATTTTGGGTTGACAGGTCAGGAAGCTGAGGTCTAAGGATATAGTTTCAGTGAAGGTTCAGTGGAGAGGGCAGCCGATGGAGGATGCCACATGGGAGACCGAGCGGGAGATACAGGACAGATGTCCTCACTTATTCAAGGCTCCAGGTATGTTTCTAGACCCGTTCGAGGACGAACGTTTGTTTAAGAGAGCGAGGATGTAACGACCCGGCCGGTCGTTCCGTGAGATTTACCCCGTTTCCACTACTTCTGCATTTGTTATATATAACGCTATCTTGTTTTAGATGTGTTGGGTCAGTTGGTTTGGGTCCGGAAGGGTTATGGTGAGAGTTTAGGCATTTAGCCTTTAAAAGTAGCCTAATAGTTGAGAGTTGACTTAATGATAAACGACCTCGGAATGCGGATTTTATGGCTCGGATAGCTTCGTTAGGTGATTTGGGAGTGATGAGTGTGTTCAGAATATTTTTTTGATGTCCGGTGTAGAATTAGGCTTGAATTGGCGAAAGTTAGTTTTTGGCGATTTTCAGTCGGCAGTTGAAAATAGGCTATCGAGGTCGGAGTGGAATTCCGGAAGCTGGAACAGGTTCGTAATGTCATTTTGGATATGTCTGCAAAATTTCAGGTCAATCGGAGGTGTTTTGGTTGGTTTCAGCGTAGTTGGCGAAATTTGGAAATTTCAAAGTTCGTAGGCTTGAATTTGATGAAAATTTGGTGTTTTCGTGTTGTTATTGGTGTTTCGAAGGCTCGAATAAGTTGGAATAATGCTATGGGGTGTGTTGGTATGTTTGGTTGGGGCCCCGAGGGGCTCGAGATTGATTTCGGATGGTTGACGGGAAATTTGGAGTGACTTTGGTAAATTTGTTGTTGCTGGTGTTTTCGTACCTACGGAGAGGGAGCCGCAGGTGCGGTTCTGCAGAAGCGGACTGGGCTCCGCAGGTGCGAGATTTGTCTTAGTAGGGATTGGTCCGCAGGTGCGAGGAGTTTGTCGCACCTGCGATGTCGCAGGCGCGGAAGGAGCATCGCACCTGCGAAGCCGCAGGTGCGGAGAAAAGGTTGCAGGCGCGGGAATGGCCTTTTAAATGAGTTTCCGCAGGTGCGCACCTGGGACCGAAGGTGCGGGTTCGCAGGTGCGGCTAATTGTCCGCAGGAGAGGAAAGGACTGAGCAAAACAGTAGAAAAAGGACCTTCCTCGAAAATTTCTTATTTTTCATCAATTTGCATGCGGGAGGAGTCCTTTGAAAGCGATTTAGAGAGGGTTCAAGATTCTTCAGCTAAGGTAAGTTCTTTGGTTGCTGACATCATTACTATGCTATTTTGTTCGGATAAGGCTTGAAAATTTAAGGGTTTGAGTAAGAAAAGGTTGGGAAGAAGGGGGTGGAGAATTGGAAATTCTTTTGAGGTTTTGGATAGGCAATTGTGATCCGATTTTGATGATTTTGGTATGAGTAGAATTGTGGGAGGACGAGGGTTCTAGTGATGTAAAAATTATTGAGTTCCGAGACGTGGGCCCGGGGCTCGGGTTTGGTCGAATTTCGAGATTTTTGATTAATTTGATAATTTTCGATTGGGTTGTGTTCCTTGAGTATATATTAATGATGTTGAACTGGTTTTGGCTAGATTCGGAGCAATCGGGAGCCGATTTGAGGGGCAAGTGCATTGCGGACTAGTGTCGCGGCCCGGTAGAGGTAAGTAATGGTTATAAATCTTGTCCTGAAGATATGGAACCCCGGACTGCATATTTTCTCACTGATTTTGGAATGGCGCACATGTCGGATGACGAGTATGTGGCGCGTACTGATTTTTGGATTGGACCAGGTCCTCTCCGCGGCAACTAATGAGTTGCATATTTACTCAAAACCTTATGTTAAATTATTTTCTAAAGATTTGTGAAATATTTGGGCTATACGCCGTGTTTGGGGCCTCGTGCTGATCTGTTTAGACCCTTTGAGGGCTTTTTACTGTTGTTTTTCTCACTATTTGTTGATAATTTTACTCAGCATCATTGTGCATAGTGTTTTATTTGAAACTCAGCCTGATTTACACTACATGAGAGTTAAAATGATATTTTCGGGTCGAGTACCCTGTTTTACTAATTCGCCCGAGGGGATTTTCGAGTGGTTCCACCGAGTGTGGCCGAGGGTCAAGAGTGATGGTGAGGTGCTGAGTGATATTAGCGCTTGGGTTGAAGGAGCCCCTCCGGAGTATGTACACACCCCCAGTGAGCGCACCGAGTGCGAGTGACGAGTGCTTGGGAGGCATGAGTGGCTGTGAGGTGCTGAATGATTGTGAGGTGCTGAGGGATTTTGAGGCATGCCCGAGGGGCTGATTATAAAACATATTTTTTCCCAAGGGGCTACTTATGATTTTACAACATTCATTTGCATACCAAATCCCTTGTTTTAAAGTTGTTAAAAATGTGCATTCTTTAAAGGACTTTTTATAAAGTTGAATTTTTAAGACATGATGATTTCGTATATCTATGTTATACTATTGGAAGGTAAGGCTGTGTATATTGTGACTTGATGGCATTGATTTTTGTCTGTTTCCTTGCTACTTAGACTTGGTTTATTCTCATTACTACTGAGTTGGCGTATTCACATTACTCCCTGCACCTTTGTGTGTAGATTCAGGAGCAGATATCGAGCATTAGTCTTTATTCCGCAGCTGATCCGGATTCGTGGGATATAGAGGTAGCTATTCAGCGTTCGCAACATCTCTGTTTTCTCTTCTTGTTGTATTTAGTTTTGATTCGAAGGTTTTGTATTATAATAGTTATTTTGGATTAATTCTCTAGATGCTCATGACATGTTGGCTCCGGGTTTTGGGGATGGTAGTATTGTATAAAATTGGCCTATTATATTAATTAATTTTCTGTATATTTTTATGAAATGCTTGAAACTTAAATGGGATTTTCAAAAGAAATTGCGAACATGCGGTAGTCGGCTAGCCTAGTTCCACGATAGATGCCATCATGGCCGGTTAGGATTTGGGGTCGTGACATCACCCTACTCAGATGAATAGAGCTAGGCTCCAAAAGGTGCAGGCAGAGATGATCAAATATCTGGCATTAGAAGAGGAGTTTAGGAAGCAGAAATCTGGCATGGATTGGTTCAAGGATGGGGAAGAAACACTAAATTCTTTCATGAACTGGTCAATGGGAGGAGGAAAAGACTGAAGCTCACAAGGATTAAAGACAGTGATGGGAACTGGCTAGAGGAAGATGCTCAGATTGCAGATGAAGCAGTCAAGTTCTATCAAGATCAATTCAGTGAAACAACCACCCCTAATGCTTTTGAAATTATTGATCATGTACCTTCTTTGGTGACTGAGGAGCAGAGTGAACAACTCATCAGTACCTCTACTAGAGATGAGGTGAAACATGTAGTTTTTGGACTGAGTGGTGAATCAGCAGGAGGTCCAGATGGCTTTACAGGATTGCTTTATCAAACCTGCTGGGAGATTATAGGTGAAGACATTTATGCAATGGTGCTTGCATTCTTATGTGGACAGAAACTACCTAAGAGCATAACACATACAAATCTGGTACTCTTACCAAAAAAGAAAGAGGTTAGCACATTATCTGATATGAGACCTATAAGTCTCAGCAACTTTGCCAATAAGATTTTCTCTAGAGTTATACATGAGATATTGGTACAACTGCTGCCTAATTTAATATCAGGAGAGCAGGATGGTTTTATAAAAGGTAGAAGCATCATAGAGAATGTACTATTGACACAGGAGATTATCACAGATATTAGGCTCAGAACTAAAGCTGGTCCTAATGTTGTGATCAAACTAGACATGACAAAAACGTAGGCTATCATGGTTGTTTCTAACAAAGATGCTAAGGAAAATGGGTTCACTGAAAGGTTTATTAGGCTGATTTTTGATCTGGTAGGGAATAACTGGTACTCTATTTTGGTAAATGGACAACCACATGGTTTTTTCAAATCCTCGAGAGGTGTCAAACAAGTTGATCCATTGTCACCAATATTGTTTATAATTGCTGCATAAGCTCTTTAAAGGGGGTTGAACTCACTTCATCTTAATCGATACTTTTGTGGCTTTGGATTACCTAAATGGAGTCCAAAAATCAACCACCTTGCATATGCTGACGACACCATCATATTTAGCTCTTCAGATGCCACTTCTCTTAGATTGGTTATGGAGGTGCTGCACGCATATGAATATCTGCATCTGGTCAACTTGTGAACAAGGCTAAATCTGCAATATATATGCATCACTTGGTAGATGTAGAGGTGGTCAGGAAGGTGGAAAAAGTTACAGGAATTGACAAACAAGACTTCCCTTTCACTTATCTTGGATGTCCCATTTTTTATGCAAGGAGGAAGATGGAGTACTACCAGGGATTGGTTACAAAAGTTCTGAACAAAATATAGGCCTGGAAGGGAAAATTACTGTCTATAGGAGGCAGGGCAATACTCATTGCAAATGTCCTTTAGAGCATGCCTATACACTTACTGTCAGCAGTGAACCTTCCTAAAGGTGTCATCAACAAGCTTCACAAGTTAATTGCTCAATTCTTCTGGAGTAGCTCAGTAGGTGGTGCTAGTAGACATTGGACTTCATGGAAAAACCTATGTTTGCCATGTGGGGAAGGAGGTATAGGGTTTAGATCACTACATGATGTGGAAAAAGCTTTATTTTGTAAAATATGGTGGAGTTATAGGACTAAGCCAAGTCTATTGAGTTCTTTCATGAGCCAAAAATATTGCAAAAAATTAAATACAGTGCTGGTACCTTGGAGAAGAGGGTCACATGTATGGAGGAAAATGATTGAATGTAGGAAAGCGATTGAACATCAAATAGGTTGGCATCCTAGAATGGGGTCTTCATTGTTTTGGTATGATAATTGGACAGGGCTGGGAGCTTTGTATTTCCTTGTTCCTCAAGATTTTGGGATCAATGATGAAATTCATAATGTCTATGATGTGGTAGATAATGGAGTCTGGGATGTTGAAAGGTTACTGGAAGTGTTACCAGAGGAATTTGCACATCACATAGTAGAGCACATCAAACAACCAGTTCAATATAATGAGCTGGACAGCCCATACTGGATGCTAGAAAGCAGAGGCAATTTTAGTGTAAGATCTGCTTGGGAGTATATAAGAAGGAGAGAGAATCCTATAAGAGCATATAACACGATTTAGGTGAAAGGATTACCTTTCAAAATATCATTCTTCATGTGGAAGGTATGGAAAGCAAAACTGTCTTTGGATGATTTTATGCGTAGGCTGGGGTACTTTATGCCATCAAAGTGTTGGTATTGTGCCGATCCTAGAGAGGAAACTTTGGTGCATCTATTCTTCACATCAAATGCAGCAAAGGCAGTGTGGAAATATTTTCTAATGAGAGCAGAGATTGCACCAGATGGCCTCTCATTTCATCAAGAAATCACAAAATGTTGGACTGCTCCAGTTCTACCTAGAATTAAATCAATAATGCAAGCATTGCCAGTATGTATTGTGTGGGAACTATGGAAAAGGAGAAACAATTTGAAGTATGGTGAAGTAGTATATGTGAGCAGGGTTATATACCAAGTCTCAACTTCAATTCAAAATCTGGTGAAGCTGAGGAAACCAGGCCCTCAGGTACCACATAGATGTCAGGATATCCTTATGGTGTTAGAAAGATATACTCCTAAGTTGAAATATGATAAAGTGTGCTGGGAACCTCCAACTGAGGGGTGGATCAAGACAAACACTGATGGTGCATCTAGAGGGAATCCAGGAAGAAGTGCTATAGGAGTAGTTTTAAGAGATGAAAATGGAGATGTGCAATATGCTGTAGGCAGGGAGATTAAAGAAGGATCTAATACTGAAGCTGAAGCTACATCAATTGTGGAGGCTCTAAGAATGTGCAGAGATATGAACTATGTACAAATATGGATTCAAATAGATTCTCTGCTATTGAAGAATATAATGGATGGACAATGGAAGCCACCTTGGTGCATTATGGAACAGGTGGAAGAAGTCAGGAATTTGAAGGAAGGGTGTAATGTCAGATTTTCAGATATATATAGAGAAGGCAACAAATTGGCTGATTACCTAGCAAACTATGCACTAGACTTTGGATTGCTAGAGGCAAATGAATTTTGGGAGCTAGATGTTCAAAGTAGAATGATAGTGAATGAGGATAAAATGCAATGTCCCCATATAAAAGTAAAGGTAGCAAGAAGATAGAAGGGGAGGAGGACAGAACAACTACAAGGAAAGAGGAGGAGATCACATGTAATTACCATGCTCAAATCTGGAAGGAGGAGAGCATGGTGATCCTTTTTATCACTAACATTGACTTCTCTTTTGCAGGTACTTTTTCTGTGCAAATGCCATATGTTTAAATGGAATTCCAATTGGTGGTATCAATGACATGCATTCAATCCAATGGAAGGACATGACATATTGGTATAAGCACAAGAGATAGGAGGAGCAAGAGTCATTTACTCAGCTGGAGAAGTATCATCACAATCACCTCCTATTACAAATGTAAGTATGAGCGTGATGGCGATAGACTTAACAAATCAAGGAAAATATTTCTGACCAGAAAGTATAACAGAATTGGACAGCAAATGTTAATAGAGGAAGGATACCGAAGGAATTGTAATTTCTCTATGCAACTGCCTTATCATCTACTGGAATTCTAGACTCATTCCAATGGAAAGACATGGCAGATAGGAAATTGTACGTTAGCTAGAAGAAGTTGTGGGTTAACATTAAGAGGCAGTACATTGGCCAACTTAATCACTCACAGTTAAGGAGGTCTTCTAATCACAGAAGTAAGGAGAAGGGGAGTGATATGAGAGAAATGAACATGTTGGGATAGAAAAAACTTCCAGCAATGAAGACAAAGGAGGAAGGAGTTGTGATGGCACAACCAAAGTAATTAAAATAAAAATGCCCAGAAATTTTAAGAGAATTGGGCAATGTAGGCAAGTGAATGCTGAGATTAATTGTAGAAAAGAAATACTACCCAGAATGCTTAAGAGAATTGGTAGTTTGACATAGGGGTGGATACAAGGAGTCAGGAAGATATGGGGGAGGAACATCTTGGAAATAGACTAGAGGAGATAGGACATTGGAGCCAAAAAAAGTGTGGCATTCAGAAGATCATAAGCAACGGAAAGTTGAAACGTTATTGGAGTAGGGAGGTATAAGGTTGAGGTGGCATAGAAAATGTGAATACATTAGAAGCAATGGAAAGGAAGAGGGAGAAACAAGAAATAGTGCAAAAAGAAAAATGAGAGAGCTGGGAACTAGGCAGAATCAATATCACCAAATCCTTGAGGAGGTGGTATTGATCGATTTTTACTCTAACATTCTGTTCTTTTTTGCAGGAAACGTTAGTGTACTCATACCTTGTCACCAATTACGACTCTATGGGTGGTATTAGTACTATGTAATCATTCCCTTGAAGAAGAAAAGTTGGAATGCACAAGTATGAGAACCAAATTCTGGAAAAGGCCAAATGGTGACTTCTACACACAATGAAATTGGCAATGTATTATGGAAACACGAGGGGATTTATGGGCCTGGACCTTGATGCAACACAACAGTTTTTCATATGACATGTCACTCAAGGCAAGGACTTCAACAAGAATCAAAGTGACAACATGCGAATTTCGAGGCAAAATTTTCAGCGCTTGAATGACTATATTCCAGCCACGCCTCCTTTGGAAGAGTGTTACGGGCCTTCATAATGAAAAAATGATTGATACCCTGGCATGGAAAGTCAATACTCACTATCACGAAGATAGCCAAGCCATGATCACAAGAAATACTTAAAGGAAGACATCCATAATTGGAATAAAAAATAGTGCACTACAATGGAAAGTACACTATTGTTTGCTATATTTCCAGTTTTGGTACTTAGGATTATGGCTAGTTGGGAATTTAGTGCAACAACAACAGTCACAAAGCTTATGGAATGAGGGAAGTATTGGCATAAGACACAACAACATGGCAAGATTCACATCTGGAAGAAGCAAGTACTGATTTTGTAATGACGAGCACTGGTGCCCTATGTGGAGCACTGGTGATCCAGTGTTGAATGCTGAGGTAGGCTATTGGTGCAGCAAAAAGAACTCATCTTCTATGTACTATGCATATAACATGAGTTACTGGGCACTAAAAAAATTACGACCACTCAGCACTCCTTGGCGAACTCAAGAATTAGAAGGACCATCATCTTTTTGTATTAGGCTAGTTTTTATTTTAGGCACTTATCTTATATTATTTAGTTCATCAGTGTGTAATATAAAATTTGGGTTTCATATACCCAAACTTGATAATAAGGCAGATGTAGTTTTTAAGTTTTTCAGTCTTACTTTTTGTAAGACAACATTGTACCTTGTTGTTTATTTTGCTTATATAAATAAAAAATAACCCTAGGCCACGCCTAGTGAATTACTAAAAAAAAGACTTCCAAGGAAGAAAGAAAATATTTTTGGGGTTTTGAGTTGACACCGTTGAATTAAAAAAAAAATGGATTCTGAGTTTTCTTTTTAATTTCCGAATGAAAGCAATTCAATATTATTATTATTATTTTTTTTTTAAATTTTCTGGATTTGATGTATGAAAGATTAAAGAAAAATATTTTTTGATTTTTGAAAATTGGGGCTCAAAGAAAGACTTTTCTAAAGAAGAAAGTAAAGGAAAATATTTTTGAATATTTTCTTTTTTAAATTGTGGGCCGAAACCGATGATGTTTGCCTACGTATCTCACATCCTGTGTGAATCAGACCTGCGTAGTTCGGTGATAAAATTTCCAATGAAACTAACTATATTTTCTCTTTTTATTTTCTTTTTATGAAAATTAATCATGGCAACCAAACTCACCATAACACTTCAGGTTTTTTTTTCATATAAAATTATATATATATATATATATATATAATTTTAAAAAGAACGAACATTTGTACAGAATCGGGAGCATTTTTTAAAATTTTTCTCTGCTCATTCAACTAATAACCTCTAAAGCCGGTCAACATGAAAGCCTCCCAAATAAAGTAACAGGTAGCATATAAGTGAACATGATTGTCTCAAAGAGGATACCTGTCTTATACGGACCCTGCCCCTGTGTTGAGTTTCGTTAATTCAAAATGCACGTGATGCACATAAAGCGAACCTACTATAGATATCCGACATGATGTTTGTTCTTCTAGGTTTAAATCTTAGTGAAGAAGGTATCTAGACTGGCTTACTCGAGCGGACAGCTCGAGCCGAGGAGGGTGAGTGTACCGGTAGCATTTCTTTCCAGCTTAACTGGTGGTGCTCCCCGCCTAAAACATGTGTGACTAAAATCCTTCACCGGGTGACAAGAACCTCGACTATCTCAAAGAAAGTGGGTTGTGTCAAGCAAATGCCTAATTTTAATTTCAAGAAGACGCATAGGGGGTGCGTGAGAAGACAGTTTATATGTAGAATTCAACAATATCAAAGTTGTAAAAATCGAACAAGTAGCACATTAGGCACAAATAAATCACAATATATACAAAATTAATGAAGCCAAATAAAAAGTCAACGTGTACAAGCTCGAATTCTAAAAATCCCCAGCAGAGTCACCAGAGTTGTCACACCCCTTTTCTACCCCCGAAAGATATGTGGATGTTAAATGTGTTGGTCTGTGAGTTAAAGGGTTTTTTCAATTAAAGTGACAAATTTGATCAGGAATTATTTTATTTACAGAGTCGCCACTTAGAATTGATTTTTGGGTGTTCCGAGTCACGTTTTATTCGAATTCCTATTCAAAGGAAGATTTGAATCTATTATTATTGGTCTACAAAAATAAAGTCCGGGTAAGGAATTTTGTTGACTGAGGATAAGGTGTAAGGCATTCCTCAAGTTTCGTGGTTCTAGGACAGTCATTTTATTAACTACATTTGGCTTAAATTAATCTTGGACAAACTGTGATTTATATGATTTTCATGTTTTACCTATCCGCTGTTATTTCTTGATTATTAGAATTATTTAAAAAATAATTTGGATTAATTACGTTGTCATAACGACGCTACGCAAGCGAATGCGTGATCGAATAACAAAATTAATTAACTTATCATAATTGCATCTCGCAAGCGAATCCGAAATCATGACAATCAATTATTTGTAGTACTTTTGAGAAATTACTATATATGAGAAAATTAATTCTAAAAAAAATTATTTTTTTTAAAAAAAGGTCAACTATTGCGCTACGTAAGCGAATCCGCGATTTCAGCAAAGGATTAACTAAATTAAAAATTAATTAAAATTTATGGGTATGGTGTGAGATTATTGAATTAATTTATTGAATGTTAAACATCACGCCACGCAAGCGATTTCGTGAGTTAAAGCGTGCCTACTAATTGCCTAGCATTTAAATTAATTAATTAAGAAAGCGATTAAATTGTTAAATTATTTTAATTATGGAGCAGAATCGGGTTTGGTTGGAGTTGGTTTAAGAAATCAACAATTAATGACTTGGGCCATCTCTTGCTTATAGATAAATAAGGCTAGCTCCTAAAAACTTTAATGGTATTGGGCTCCTTTGTTAGTTTATCATGAAATGGGCCCAGTAGAAAATATCTACAAAGAATGGTCAGCTGGTTTTAATCATTATCATTATTTAATTTTTTTTAGAAGAAAGGAAAATGGGCCAGCTGAAACTACTTAAAGACGGGCCTGCCGGTATGCTTAACATGAAATGGACCTAGCAGAAAATATTTAATCGGGCCAATTTTTTCAATCTATGGCTGCATAGCCCAATAACTTAACACCCATGTTCCAATCTTATTTCTCAGCCCCAAACCTATCAATTATACCTATTAACTTAACATAAATATTCAAACATTACACTAATGTATGTGAGGCGAAACCGTCAATAAAAATATTACTAGAACTTTTCCATTGTTCACATTATTGTTAATATTAATTCAATAGATTCTACAAAGATATCTTTTGAATAATATCACTTATCATAAAAGAACTTAACTAGAAAAATATAATATTAGCAAATCACAAGCCATATTAAGACAAAATTAATCGACCACATAGCTTTGACTTTAATAAACTAAACAGAAAAAAAAATCATGCTACAATTCTTCACTTCTTGTTTTAATGCTTGATGTATTGCCATGAGCTTCAGATCTTAAATCACCATTTATACCAACATAAAGACATCCAAACTAGATCACAATTATACACAATCACACAATTAAAAGGATTCAAGGGAAACTAGCAGCATGATCATTGAAAGTTGAACTTTACAGATTTAAACATCGATACATGGAATAAGCTATTCATAGTTCGTTTGTAAGCATTGTCACACCTCCTTTTCACTACCCCGTGTAAGGGTAATAAGGGAGTTTTTCCAATTTAAGTGATATCGAAACGGAATTATTTTATTTAAAATTTAGAGTCACCACTTGGGATAGTTTATGGTGTCCCAAGTCACCGGTTTAAATCCCGAATCGAGGAAAAACTGACTCTGTTTTACAGTCCGCGAACACAGAAATCCGGGTAAGAAATTCTATTAACCCGGGAGAAGGTGTTAGACATTCCCGAGTTCTGTGGTTTCAGCACGGTCGCTTTTAATCCTACTTGGCTTAAATTGTTTAATTACTTATTTTTAGTACCTGTGCATATTTACCTATTACCGCTTTTAAGAAATTATCTGGAGACGAGTCACGCGTACGTGTACTCATTGACTTAATGCACTAAAATTATGTCACGCGTACGTGTACACAATTAATAGCCTTTAATATTAAAATTATCTGGCCAAAGTCACGCGAACGTGTACCTTGGTTTTATATGAAAACTCGCGCTTAAATCATGTCACGCATACGTGTACAATTTATCACGCTTTATTATTTCAAGAAAAATTGACCAAAATTGTTAGCTCATAGCTTGATTCACCCCAAATCTAATTCATCTTATGTTCAAGACTACATCTGCTCCTAGAATATACGACCCGTATGGGATAACGGCCCATGTAAAAAAACCCATAAATAATCGAGCCCAACTCACTTTAGTCCTACACTAAAGAACTCATTACTCCAAACAAAGCTGATTACTCTCCAGATCGACATTGGTTATTGACAAAGTTGAGACATACAACACTGGATATTTAAATAAAACTCATATTTTTGCGCATTGATAATTACTGGCCCCATTTATTTCATTTAGCAAAACTGATAATCCTTGCGTACCAAGAGATGAATTATTCAAATGCAGTTACCAACTTAAAATCCAAACACAACTGAATAGATCCAATAAATAGCTACCACATTTATAATAAATAGGAACTACTACCGGCAAATTCAATACATGAATATGAGCCACTGAATGTCAATACTAAATATTCCAATAAATACTGGTTGAAATAACAGAATAATCCTAAAAAGAAGTCAAATAAAGTAAATTAAATGACTAAGAAGAGGATATGAATTGTAGTATTGATTCCATAGACGTTCAACATATGTGTATATTCCGCATAACACGTTTACATTCCATTTTCCATTCAAGGTTCAAGAGGTGTACCTGATTACAACAAATAAATAAAATGAGGAAATATGCTTCTGAAATCAGCACGAAAAACAAAACACAGCAGAGTAACCACCAAAGAAACACAAAAATCCCAGAATTGACTTTAAAAATCAGCCTCTAAATGCCAATACTTAGACCAAAGAAATCAGATTTTTTCGAACCCTCTCTTTTTGGATTCTTTTTGAAGAGAAAACAAAGCTGGATTGAAAACTTAAGTCCAATTTCTACTGTTAGAACAGTTTTTTAAATGAAGAAAAGCTAGAATTTTTAAAGCAATTTTAGGTCCCTTTCCCTATGAGTGATAGTCTCTTTATATAGGGAGATATCCCCCTATTTTCTATGTGCCATTCCCTAAAATTAAGGGATAAGAGGAATCATTTCTAACCAATTTTCCTCCGGCTGTCCAATTCTAGAAGCTTCCTACAAAATATCTTGAACTCACTCTTCTGATTTCCAAATTCCTTTCGACCTCCCCCCTTAAGTTCTTTTAGTACCCTTCCAACCCCCACAATCTTTGCCTTAGATTAACACTAACTAATCGTAATCACCCAAAACGTTTACTGATTTTCTAGGTAATTAAACTTTCATTAAGTGATTGAACAAAATAAACAAAATCAATTAAAAGAAAAATAGGCTATACTGGATACAACTACGGCAACACACACAAAGATAATTAAAGCAACGAAATTGAACTAGATTAATTTGAACAAATATATCCAACTAACTGAAACAGGTATCAAACCTACGAGAGAAGAGGAGAAAGAAATAGACCTGAGAACTTTCGAGGACCTGATGAGAAAAACAAATGAATTTTCCAGTAAATCGGAGCTCGGCCGGGATCTGGTGACCTTTGAATTGACTCAAACCAACATGGGTCGATTGCTCTTGCCACGAACAATTAACTCTTGTGGGTTCGAGCCAACGCAACCTTGAAAAATCAAATGGAATGAGCATTTTGAGTATGTCAATTTTTAAGACCTAAAATCGGGTGAATTTGGTTGTGTTTTTTGGGAAATTGGTGGTGGGATGGGGTTTAGGAAGGCCTGGGGGTTGCATGGTGTGATTTTGGGGGTGTTTGGAGGTGTGCCGCCGCCTTCGGGCGATTTCTGGCGGCGGCTGGCGGTGTGTGACGACTAAGGCAGGAGAGAGCTGAGAGAGATGAGTTGGGGGGGGGGGGGCTCTAAGGTCTGGGGGTGGGGTGTGGTTAGGACAATTAAATAGGTAAGAATTAGTTCCCAACCGTTGGATCGTTGAAGATCAACGGTTGGGATTAAAAAGGCAAAACTACGTCGTTTCAGGGGTGACCAGGGTTGGACCAGGCAAGGGGTTGGGCTGGTCGGCTAGGCTTGGTAAGAATTTGGGCCAAGGAATGAAAGGGGCCCAAATAAGGCTTTCAATTGTTTTTTTTTCTTCTTTTCTTTAATTAATAAAAGAAAACCTAAATTATATTTCTAAATTAAATTAATTTGCAAAATTAAGCTAATTATCTACTATAATATTTATAAGAAATTAATTACTACTAGATTAAAAGAGAAAATTACTAATATGAAATTAAAAAGCCAAAAATGCAAAAATGAGCCAATTTAGTTATTTTCATTTGTAAATAAAAGAACTAATTTACTAATTAATCCTAAAAATATGAAAATAAAAACTCAATGCAATGCAAGGTATTTTTGAGTTTTTTCATTATTTTTTTAACAAAATTAAACATGCATAAAAATGCAAACAATTAATACAACATCCTACAAAATTACAAATAATTGGGAAAATTTTATTTTCATTAATTTGTAGGAGTATTTCTTATAGGGAAAAAATCACGTGCTCATAAGCATGAACTCACGCTCATAAAGCACTAAATGATCATAAGCATCCCAGGACTATATTTTATTGCTTGTAACAACTATAGCTACACTAAAGGGTGAAAGGAATACCTACTAGGAGAAGAATAAACTGCGACTAAAACAACGAAACACACTTTAAACAGCAACAACAATATCCAACAAAAGAAACCGAGTCGATCCAGAAATTTCAACAAAAACTCAAATAGACTTTCAAGGAAATAAGAGACTAGAGACTCGCGTCAAAGACCTTTGTATTTTTAAAGTATTCTTTTCTTCAGATACTCAAAAAAGGCTCTCAAACTCTCTATTATTTTCTGTTCTTCTTTTGAGTTTCCAGGATGTTTTTGTTAGTAAAATATGTCTCTCAATGTAAGATAGAGTGTGTGTGTTCAAAAGTGAAAGAAAGACCCTTTTAAGTAGGAAAAGCAAGCACCTTTGGACATATTTTCGTTCACCAAAAATCTGTCCAAAAGACATTACTTTTTCTCACCAAAAACCTATCCAAAGATTGTCCAAATAGGAGAAAGGATAGTCCTTTTCACTAAATTAAGACACTAGAAGAGTAGTTGTATTCTTAGCATGCTTCAAATAGTAAAAGCAAACTACCCTACACTTTAATCTCATCATCCTACTTTCTACTCCTCAATTTACAAATATCCATAGGATCTCCTACTGATTTTGAACAAACCACCAAATAGATAATTGCATTTGAACCACAAACAAACAGAAAAAAAGAACTGGAACCACTAGATTCAGCAACTTAACACATAACTAACTAGAACAATAGCTTAAATAAACGAGCACCTAATTGACAAGTGATTCTGCCAAGATACTAAACTTTAGCAAATTAATGCAACGAATTAAACATGATAACTTGAAACTAAATAGTTACAAATTTGAACCTACTAATTTCAACACCACGGACAAAAATTATAATACAAGGATCTGATTGAAATAATGAACTAACACAATAATTCAAAATCAACAAGCGACGACCAACACTGCTAAAATTCGAATATTCTAACATAAACAAACTGAATCATCGATTATCAGAACCTAAGCCTTAATTCTAAAAGCTAACAAAATCAGAAATTTAAAGAAGTTGATGAGGTCTTGGATTGATACCTAATGTCGTGAACTCAAATATGATCATCTTAGCACAATCAAAAGGATGAACTATGGCCACCAGACCTGAGGCTTCTTGCCAACTCAGTCACCATATGCCGAAAGACGGGTCAGTGGCTTGAGAAAGCAAGAAACCTGGGGCATGGTGGCTTATAGAAGTGGATAGAGGCGGTTCGACAGTGGGTGGTGGTAGTGCTGGTCGCCAGAATTCCGGTCGGTGGAGTTTGGACTTGAAACTAACACAAAGAGATAGAACCAAGCAAGACATACACGTATATGCAAGTCTTATGTGAAATGAGGGCGCGGAACTTCGTCAATTTGGGGACAAAGGGGCTAGGGTTTTTTCAAATTTTCTTAGATTTAAGGAGATTGATGAGGATTTCGGGATTTAGTTTGGAAATATGGAAAGAGGAGGAAGAGACGAGGAGATGGTGAAATTTTAGGGTCATTTGAAGGCTGGCCGCCGCCAGTGGCAAATTCCGGTGGGCGCCGCCGCTGTGGATGGCTTGCGGTAGCAGAGAGGAAGGGAGAGAGTGAGGAGAGGAGTTTAGGGTTTGGGTTGGGTGTAAATGAGGCCAAAAAATCTGATTTTTTGTCTTATATACAAAATAAGGAATTGAATCAGGGCCATTGGATCAATCAAAATGGAGGGATGAGATTGGATCTTAGTTTGACTTAATGAAACTACGTAGTTTACTCATGAAACTACGTTATTTTGGACTAGGTCTTGGCAAGCCATTTATTGGACTAGGTCTGGCCGAATTGGGCTCAAATTTTGGGCCAATTTTGGTTCAATGTTAATTAAAACACACTAGCCCAATCCCTTCTCCCTCTAATGAAATTATAGTCTTATTCAGTCCTAAAGAAAATGAACAAGTAGAAAGAAAATCTTTTTGGTATATATAACTTAAAGATGAAAACTATGATATATAAATAAAAGGTAATATTTTTTGTACTTTTGAATTAAGGAATTTACATAAAAATGCACAAATAAGTTCAAGGAAAAATAACTAAAATAACTAAAATAGCTAAAACCACCCAAAAGTTAGTTTTTGTTGGAAAATTAAAAGCGCACAAAAAATTAAGTATTCACAGCTGCCCCTCTTTGCTCGAGAACGTGAAGAGTTTTTGTGAAAAGAAAAGTGAATGCCATGGCTAATTTTTGCTCACATAATACTCCAATAAAAGCATTTTCTGAAAAAGGGTGACCGAACCTTTCTTCTGAGGTTGCCTATGTATCCTCGGCTAAGAAGGAATCATGTCTGTGTAGTTCTGAGAAAATTTTGTAGCTGGGACTACCGGACACAAGATTTAAGACCGATGTTGCTGCTGCTTTTGTCGCTGTTACTGTTACTTGCTGCTTACATCAAAAGTAAAAGAGAAGAGAACTATATATGTATGCAAACTAAGAGTTACAAAATTCCTATTTATGTGTCTCTGGAGTTAAATCTTGATTCTTGACTTGCTCGCTTGTGTTGACCTTAGTTTGGATCTTGGTGCTCTTTGAAGAAAAGATTATGACTCAATTTCCTTGTTCAAAAGTGAGAAGATGAATCTTGAGATGCTGGGTGGGCGACATATTGTAAAAGTTAACTCCAACTATCTTGTGATCGAAAGACTTCTTTCTTCTGATTGAGAAATGGAAACTGCAAGCTTTAATCGTCACAACATGTGCTCTACGGCGGGGCCTGCAAAGCCATCAAAGACGAACAAATTGAACAAAATTGTTTGCCCCAGTTTGGCGCTGAGAAAATTTTGTGAGTTATTGGGTAAAGCTGCATATCAACTTGTTTTATTTGAAAGATGCAAAAATGATATTGAAGACTCCAAATCGAGTGTTCTTCTCTTAGAAGTAGAACTGATAAAACTTAGACTAAGAGGTGCATCTCCTATGGGTAGCATTGGAATGACTACGAGATTCAAGGACTCGAACTAGGAATTGCGTGTCCTAGGATTAATGATTCATATTAGGAAGTGCGTCTCTTATTAGAATGAACAGGGTTGACTCAAACCAGGAAATGTGTCTCCTACGGGTGAGGTTGAAAGACTCGGACTAGGAAGTGTCTCCTAAGAATAAAGGTATAGATTAGGAAGTGTGTTTCCTATTGGAATGACTCAAACTAGGAAGTGCATCTCCTATGAGTGAGGTTGAAAGACTCGGACTAGGAAGTGCGACTCCTAGGATTGATGGTTCAGAGTAGGAAGTGCGTCTTCTACTGGAATGACTCAAACTAGGAAGTGTGTCTCCTACGAGTGAGGCTGAAAGGCTTAGACTAGGAAGTGCGTCTCCTAGGATTGATGGTTCAGATTAGGCAGTGCATCTCCCAATGGAATGACTCAAACTAGGAAGTGTGTCTCTAACGAGTGAGGTTGAAAGGCTTGGACTAGGAATTGCGTCTCCTAGTATTGATGGTTCAAATTGGGAAGTGCATCTCGCATTGGAATAACTCAAACTAGGAAGTGCGTCTCTCCAACGACTGAGGTTGAAAGACTTGTACTAGGAAGTGCGTCTTCTAGGATTGAAAGTTCTGATTAGGAAACACGTCTCCTATTAGAATAACAAAAAATGGGAAATGCGTCTCCTACGAGTGAGGTTGAAAGTCTTGGACTAGGAAGTGCGTCTCCTAGGATTGGTGGTTCAGAGTAGGAAGTGCGTCTCCTACTGGAATATCTCAAACTAGGAAGTGCATCTCCTACTAGTGAGGTTGAAAGACACGGATTAGGAAGTGCATCTCCTAGGATCAATGGTTCTGATTAGGAAGTGCATCTCTTATTGGAATGACTCAAATTTAGAAGTGCGTCTCCTACGAGTGAGGCCGAAAGGCTTTGACTAGGAAGTGCGTCTCCTAGGATTGATGGTTTAGATTAGGAAGTGCATCTCCTATTGGAATGACTCAAACTAGGAAGTGCGTCTCCTACGAATGAGGTTGAAAGGCTTTGACTAGGAAGTGCATCTCCTAGGATTGATGGTTCATGTTAGGAAGTGCTTCTCCTATAGGAATGACTCAAACTAGGAAGTGTGTCTTGCGTCTCCTAGGATTAATGGTCCATATTAGGAAGTGCATTTCCTATTAGAATGACTCAAACTAGGAAGTGCATCTCCTATTAGAATGACTCAAACTAGGAAGTGCATCTCCTACAAATGAGGTTGAAGGGTTTGGAGGGAATGTAACCAAGGGTTGGCGCCCTGTATCACTAAGAGGGAATATAATCAAGGGTTGGTGCCCTGTATCAGTGAGAAGGAATGTAACCAGGGGTTGGTACCCTGTATTATTGAGATATAATATGTCTAGGGATTGGCACCTGTATCGCGGAGAGAATTTAACCAAGGGATGGCTCCTTGTATCACTTAGATAGAAATCAACCAGGGGATAGGATACCTTGTATGAAAATGGAACCTCACTAAAGATTGTTGTACCTTATATTGGAAAATAAAGCTAGGGATTGGTGTACCCTATACTGAACATGCGACTAGGGAGTGGTGTGCCCTATATAAAAAATGAATCTCAACTAAGGACTGATGTACCTTATGCTGGAAAATGAAGTGGCTGATGATGTAATTATGGGCATGCCTAGAAAGAAAAAGCAGAGACTTTAAAGAATTTACCTTTAGTGACATTTATACTTTGAGAACTTCACTTTTATGCTACTTTGTTTCCTACTTCAAACAAAGAAAGCTTTGTGAGTTTAATAGTGGTGATCGGTTTGTGGCCTTGAATGCCCTGAGCAGTTTGAATCTGCGGCCACCTTGTTGTTTGAGAAACGGTTTGCCAGTAATGGTACCAAAAGGCTTGGACGCTCTGTACAATGTTCCGAAAACTTTGACTTTCTAATGTCGCCCCTGACTGTTTCGTACCCCGATGTCTAAGGTGTTTCTGAACCTTGTCTACAAAGAAAATCTTTTCTTTGGCGGTTTTTTCCTCTAAAAATCAAACTTGATTATCTTGCGCCCGATATCAGTTTCTGTTTGTGGTACTATCAGTTTTTCCCTTGATGCAAGTCTTGCTTAGCGACCTTTATGATTTCTTCGAAACAACTTGTTCGGCTTATCGGAGGAAATCACAGTTGGATTTGTGCCCATTGTCAATGTCATGTATGTCTCACATCCTTTGTTTTGCACTTCTGGAAAACAGTGACCGATTTTGTGGCCTTTTCTTTATTGGATTCTAGGAAAATAGACCAACAAAGTTCTCGCTTTGGAACTTCCATTTGCATGAGCCCTCGGATCTTGTTAACCTCAACAACTTATTATACATGTTGCTTCCTGGGTATGTCTTTTTTGATGTGCTGAGGTTGAACTCGCTTTGTATTATTGGAAAGCTGGTAACATATTTTGAAATCACTTCTCGGTTGTTTTAATAAAAACTGACTCAAAAATAAAAATACAAATGGACAAAATGATGCAATGAAAAGTGAGAGGGGATAATATTTAACTGTAAATGCCACTTTACGGGGAAAGAAAGAAAGAAAAGGCTCCTTTGATTATGGTAGCTACCTTTAATGATCATGACTTGCATTTTGGACTGAGCGGTCAAATCTATCCAAACAATCTATCCTTTCTTCTTGGTGTTCCTTTTCGTCTTTGAAGTTGGCCTCTTTGTGCCAATCATTTGCATCAAATCACGGCTCACCTTCGACCAGCAGTGCTCCGAAAGGTTTTCACCAACCAGCCTCTCTCATTTATTTATCTCTACCATCACCTTACAATGCCCATGAGGGTTTTCACCAATAAGAATCCCTCATTTTTATTCATTATCTTCTTCTTCTTTTTTTCGCCTTTTTGTGCGAACAACTTGGCATTGTTCCATGTCGTGTGACAATTGTTTCTTATTGTGTTCTTCCCTTGGCATTCTTAAAGACTAATTGAAATGTCTTTATTTGGAAGGCTTTTGGAGAGGGATATAAAGAAAAGGTCACATTAAGGCTCAAAATAAACTCAAGATGATATCATTGAATATTTACAACTCTTGGAATCGACTCTTGATGTTCTAAATGTCAATACCACATAAGAGGGGGTGGGGGTGATTTGTGTGATGTTCGATTTTTGCGTGCACTAGTTATAGAAGGACCAGGTTCTTCTATGTATTACAACCTCTACTGTTTGCGGAATTATAGATATAGAAAATAAAGAACACAGAGATTTTTACGTGGAAAACACCTGGCTCAAAAGGTGAAAAACCACGACCTACTTCCCAGTAGGATTTTCCCAAACTCTTTACTAAATCAGTGATCCAAACAACATTTACAAAACCTCTTTTGTAAACCTAGGATTTCCTATAATCTCTTTGTGGCAAACTAACCTCTATCTATTTGCGACAAACTCCAAGTTAGCTATAACTTGAAAACACACAGTACCTATTACAGACGCTTCTAGATGAAGCTGAAAGGTACAATTTGAAATCACCTGCTACAAATAACTAGATTAAAAGACAACAGTTGAACTGGTTCTTCTATCTAGTTCAAGTAGCTTCAGAGTCGCACACTTAAATCTCACACGAACTGCTTGCAAAATTGCCTTGCTAATTTTTCTCTCAATTCTTGCTTAAATTCTGCTTTTGTGTGTACCTGTAAAATAAGAACAATCTGCTATATATAGGATTAGTAAACGAGAGATTTACGAGAGTTCTAATGCTACTCTTCCTTGGTGGAAGAGTTCTAGTTACTCTCAACTCCTCAAATCCTTCCTTATCTTTGATCTGTTATTGCTTAATAAGGAGTCCCTTCTCCTTATCATTTTGCAATCTTTTCGATTAGGAGATATCTCTTTATTTTCCCAGATTTTGTTTATCTCCTACATGTGCACCTCACGTGCCTTAACTCTGCATGTATCTATGTCTCCAGTGATGGACCTGGTTCATCTTTGATTTCCTTTGTCAATCTTCAAAATAATTCAATTTCTTGGGCCAACTTCCCCCTTTTTGATGTTGACAAACTCTGTGATTAGGCCGGTAACCAACTTAATCCAACATTAACACATTTAAGAGTATTGAGCATTTATCATAAAAGAACCAGGTTCATTAGGTTATAAATATCACATGTTCACAATATCACATAAGCATTTTCCCCCCTTTTGGCATTATGGAAAATTTGCAAAAATTTTAGAAAGTCCCATATACTTAATAATTATTCATGGCCACTGGGGAAACTGCAAGTACAATCACGGATAAATCATCAATAGTAAACCAATAATGCAAACTATCAAAGAAAATGAAACAATATTAAGAGTAAAAATAGCAAAATTCATTGATAGAGGCATTGTTCAACCACAATCCACAAGAAGAAATAAAAGCAATTAACACCATGAGCAAAAAAAACAAGAAAAATCCCTAATCTGGGTCACTGAAATTCGAAGACAGGCTGGACTACTGAGGCTAGGAAGGGGTGGAGGCTGGGTTTTTGGCTTGGAGAAGAGATAGCATATCCTTAAGAATCCCCTCATTCTTTTCCTTTTCTTTGGAAAGCTCAGTTCTGATAGCATCCCTCTCATATTCAACCTCTGCCAGGCGGTTCTTCAGCCTAAGTATTTCTACATCCTTAGCCCCACCCTCCTGCACAAGTGCTTTGACTTTGCTGTTCAAAGGTGTCTTCCTGGATGAACTAGGTTCATTGTCAGGAACATTGACAACATAGTCACAGGACAGAAGAGTATTCTTGGCAAAGTAATCCTTGACTGTGGCCATTTCTGCCTTCTTCAGATGCACCTTGTAGTGAGCAAGTACAGTTGTGAGGATGAAGCCATAAGGAATGACATGAGCCTTGGAACTGTTTACCACCCTGTCCAGCAGCTGAATGATGAAGTAAGGCTAGTTGATCTACTTTCCACTATCCAGGCACTCCATGAGAACTAAGTCCATGTAGTTGGCTATGTGCCTTCTCTCCTGCCTTGGCAGCACACACTTGTTAATGAACTCAAAGACCACCTTGTGAGGGGGCTTCATCTCACTTTTGTAGACAGCCCTTGGTTAAACCCCCTCTTCATTGTTACAAAATCTTCTGGTGATTTGCATAGCAGTAGGAAGAGCATCTAAGATGGGCCATTTCTGCCTGGTGTAATCATCATAGCCTTTAGTGGAAATCCCAAGCACTTCTCCTAATTCTATGACATCGAAGGAAATTTTGGCCCCTTTTACTTGGCTAGAGACTCTGCCATCCTTGATTACAGAGTTGGCCATGAACTTGACTATCTCACTTCTAGCCAGCCTCCCCTCCAGTTGAAGGACCATGTCCTTCCAACCCTGTACCTCCAGCTTATCCATCAGATAGACCATGCCAGATTCCTCCAAATCTTTCAGCAATCTGCCCTTCAGAATGGTGAGCTTCCCAAACTTAGTCAAATTGTCCTGCTCTCCAACATGCTCATCTTCTTCTTCAGCACTCCAATACTCCTCTTCATCAATTTGAACTTTCTTTGATTTTACTGTAGACCTGGTTCTCTTGTCTATAGTTGAGGGTGCAGCAAACACAGATGCAGACTTCTTTGAAGAAGTTTTGGATTTTTTTGGTTTGGGGGTCTGAACCTCAACTTCTGCCCTTTGTTCATCTTGATGGACCAGGTCCATATCCTCAATCTCAACAGCCTCTACAGGCTTAGCAATTTTCTCCTTTCCCTTCTTAGCTCTCTTTCTCTTACTTTCCTTCAAAGCTTTTTGTAACTCCTCCGCACTCTGCCTAGGTGAACTTCTTGTAGTTCTTCCTCTTGGAAGAGGAGTTTCAGAACCAGCAGATGAAGTGACTTTTCTCTTCTTACTCGCTCCTGCATTTTCAGACTTCTTAGCCTTTGGTGTCCTTTTCTTCTTTGGTTTATAACTCTCGCCTAACTTCTTCATAAGATCTGCTAAGGTTTCCTCAATAGATGAACCAGGTTCATCTGTAGATTTTCCTAGATTTACTAATCCCTCAGCCTCTTCTCTTGATTTACTTCCCCCTGACTTCTTGGCTCCCTCTTCTATTACTAATGTTTCAGTACCACAAATAGACAATCTAGTAGTTTCTTCCCATGTTCCCCTCGCTTCACTCCGACCTCCCTCTCTCTCTATTTATTTCCCAAATTTATTTTACCACCTCTTCGTCTTACTTCTGGAAACTCCACATCTATCACAAATCCAACCAAAATAAACCCGTTTTCTAAATTCTTCTCTATTTCAGACATATTCTCAGAAGTGATCTTAGGTACAAATGATACCTGTTCAGAATCAGATGATCCTGCTGCTTCCTCAGTAGCTGATTTAAACGAATCACTTGAATTGTCTGATTCCGGAGCCTGATTGGCTTGTTGTTTGGCATTCAATTTTCTGGCCAGAGAACCTGTAGCCACTATTTTTCTGGCAAGCATCTTAACCCTTCTTTTCTGGGTTCTGAACTAGGGCTAGGTTGAGGAATAGTGGGACTGGGTTGAGACGGAGTAGGACTTGGTGGTGGAGGTGTTGAAGAAGTCGAAGATGGAGTAACAGGTGGTGGAATACCAGGGTTGTCTGAAGGGTTAGTCATTTTTTATTGAAGATGTAAGAAGAAGATTTTGAGTTGAATAATAAATGAGGATTAGAATCAAGGTTTTGGAGTAGAGAGATGAAAGGGATTCGACGGTTATGACTTAGTGAATGATGACTTAGATAAGTGATGATGATGGGGTTCTAAAAGGGATGGTAGTTAATATATAACGGGAGTATTATTTTGGGTCAAAAAGAAGTCTAATCACTTCTGTAAGTGTCAGTTAGAGATGACAGTTACGGCTACCCTATTTTCTAGGCTTTTAATTTGATGAGATTCTAAGAGGTGACGGAACTGGTTCAAAATTAGAATAAAGACTAGATTTTGAAAAGATCTTGTTTTAGGTAGAGTTTTGCTCATTATTAACTATTAATATTTCAAAATGTGTATGGTGGAGAACACATACCTCGCCTTTCAGATGAACCAGCAGTGATGAACCAGGTTCATCATGTAAGAAACCTCTTGATCAAGCCTCAACTTTCAACAATAGGAAAAACATCATTAGTAACCAATGAGTCATTTCAAAACATGGCAAGAGAGTATGCTATTTACAGCATGAGACTAAGTAACGCTAAATCTGATTATTTACACAAATTTCAGAATTTCTAGCCAATTTTTTTTCTTTCATTTTTCCCTTTTTAAAATTTTTTTTTCATGTAGATTATGAACTGGTTAAATTAGGTGATCTTAATCATCCCTAACTCTAACCTGTTCCTTTCAAAATTATCTCTACTTAGCGCTTTTGTAAAGATGTCAACAATCTATTTCTCAGTAGCACAAAATTCAATAGAGATCAATCCTTTCTCAGAATTATCCCTTAAAAAATGATGTCTAACATCTATGTGCTTTCTTCTTTTATGATGAACGGGGTTCTTTTGCATACTTATAGCATTGGTGTTATCACAAAAGATAGGGATGCATCCAACATCGATTCCAAAATCTATCAATTGTTGTTTAATCCACAGTATTTGAGCACAACATAAGGCTGCAGCCACATACTCAGCCTCAGCAGTAGACAGAGCCACATAATTTTTCTTTTTAGTGGCCCAAGACACGAGACATTAGCCAAAAAAATGTGCCATACCTGAGGTGCTCTTTCTATTCACTAGAAAACCTACATAGTCAGCATCAGCAGATCCCACAAGATTGAAGTTACTACCTTTTGGATACCAAAGGCATAGATCAGTGGTGCCTTTTAGGTATCTCAAGATTCTCTTCACAACAGTTAAGCGGGATTCCTTTGGATTATCCTGAAATCTTGCACAAAGTCCTACGCTGAAAATAATGTTAGGTCTACTGGCAGTAAGATACAACAATGAACCAATCATTCCTCTATATAACTTTTGATCAACGGATGAACCAGTTTCATCTATATCTAGTTTTGTGGCTGTTGCAATAGGAGTGTCAATTTCTTTGGAATCTTCCATTTTAAACCCTTTAAGCAAATCTTTCACATACTTTTGCTAATGAATCATAGTTCCATTTGACTTTTGTTTAATTTGTAAGCCTAAAAAGAAATTAAGCTCACCCATCATGGTCATTTAAAATTCATTCCCCATTAGTTTAGCAAATTCTTTACTTAGCTTTTCAGTAGTTACTCCAAAGATTATGTCATCTACATATATCTGAACTACCAAGAGATCTTTACCTTTTTCCTTTAATAATAAAGTATTATCAATGTTACCTCTCTTGTAGTCATGCTCAAGCAAGAATTTTGGTAACCTTTCATACCATGCTCTAAGAGCTTGCTTGAGTCCATACAGTATTTTGTCAAGTTTGTACACATGATCAGGATTCTCCTTATTCTCAAGCCCTGGAGGTTGTTTGACGAACGCTTCTTCATTTAGATAGCCATTTAGGAAGGCACTCTTGACATCCATCTGGTGAAGGGTGAATTCCATGTAAGCAGCAAAGGCTATGAAGAGTCTTATTGCTTCCAGCCTTGCCACTGGAGCAAAGGTGTCATCATAGTCTATGCCTTCCTCCTGACTATATCCTTGAACCACCAATCTTGCCTTGTTTCTTGTAATCGTTCCATCTTCATCAAGTTTGTTTCTGAAGACCCATTATGTGCCAATTACTGATCTATCCAAGGGTCTTGGTACTAGATGCCAAACTTGACTTCTTTCAAATTGGTTGAGTTCATCTTGCATTGCATTCACCTAGTCTGCATCCTGCAAAGCCTCAGCAACATTTTTAGGTTCAATAAGAGATAGGAAAGCATCAAAAGCACACATATTCTTCAAAGAGAATCTGATTTTGATTCCAGAGGTTGGATTGGTGATAATGTTCTCAATAGGGTGAGAACTCTGATATCTGTATAGTTTCAAAACCAACTGGTTACTCCTTGAAGTTCTGTCAGTGCCTTGTTGCTGTGGAACAGGATAAGGTACAGGTTCCAATGAAGTTTGGAAATTAATTTGTTCAGTTCCCCTGGTCATGTTGCCGGGGAGGGATGCACTTGTTCCTTCCTCCAGTGTTGCTCGAGTTTGGACTGAATTTCTAACCAGCCCAATTTCTTCATCCTCTTGTTCCTGTCTCTCAGAAAGAACGTTAGTTTCATCAAAAACTACATGCACACCTTCTTCAACACACATAGTTCTTTTGCTATAGACTTTATATGCCTTACTATGTGAAGAATATCCCAAGAATACTCCCTCATCACTTTTGGGATCAAACTTACCTAGGGAGTCTTTACCATTGTTGTGCACAAAGCACTTGCAACCAAAAGCCCTAAGGTGGGATATATTGGGCTTTCTCCCTTTAAGTAACTCATATGGAGTCTTCTCTACAAGTGATCTAGTAATGCACCTATTTATGATAGAGGATGCAATATTAATAGCTTCTACCCCGAAGCTATGAGGTAGTTTACTAGAAAGAAGCATAGTCCTAGCCATATCTTCAAATGTCATTTTCTTTCTTTCAACCACTCCATTTTGTTGTGGAGTTCTAGGGGCAGAAAAGTTGTGATCTATTTCAAGCTCATCACAAAATTCAACAAATTTAGCATTTTCAAATTCAGTGTCATGATGAGACCTAATTGATGCAAGTTGATTTCCTAATTGTTTTTGAATTTTTCTAACAAAGTAAGTAAACATGTCGAATGCCTCATCTTTAAATGTTAGAAACGATGTCCAGGTAAATCTAGAATAGTCATCAAAAAGCACCATCACATATCTCTTACCACCTCTGCTTAAGGTTCTCATAGGACCACAAAGATTTATATGGACCAGTTCCATCTATCTGGTGGTACTTACCATTTTCTTGCCTTTGAAAGAGGATCTTACCTGCTTCCCCCTTGCACAAGCCTCACAGACTTTGTCTTCCTTGAACTTAATTTTAGGTAGACCTATCACTAAGTCCTTGGATACTAGTTTGTTGAGTTGACTCATACGTGCATGTCCAAGTCTCTTATGTCAAAGGAGGGGATCACTGTCCAGCACACTTAAGCATGTCAATTCATTTTCTGAAAGTGTGGACAGATCTATGATGTATATATTGTTCACTCTTTTTCCCTGCAAAACAATCTTGTTAGTGATAAGATTTATTACAAAATATTTTGTAGAGGTGAATTTACCTCTGTCACACAGTTGTGACACACTGATTAGGCTATATTTCAATCCATCTATTAGGTAGACAATCTCAATGGAACGAGTGTCATCCTTACCTACCTTACCAACCCCAATGAGGTCCTCAAGTGAAAGGAACTGGTCCTTGTTACTAGTCATGTGTTTTGAGCAGCCACTATCCATGTACCATATTTCGCTACTTACTTTCACTTGAACCAATTCTTCCCTCGAACAAAACTTTTGTTCTTTTGACTAGCCTGCTCTTTTGCATTGCATTCACTTTTGTAGTGACCAGTCTTACCACAGTGGGTACAGATTTTGCTCTCAGGAAGGGTGAGGTACTTACTTTTAGGATCCCATTTAGGCAGTTATCTCCCAAAGCCAAGTCCTCTCATATTTCTGTTATGATGTTCATGTAGCCATGTCAAAGCATCGGAGGATCTGTTCCATTTACAAGTTTAGTCTAGTTCATGCTTGACCTTACCAAGTCCCTTCTTCATCACTCTTATCTATTCATCCTTCATATATAACTCATCTTTTAGTTTTCCTATATTTTCTTCTAAGGTGAGTTGAGACTTGTCAGCTATCTTTTTACTGGTTCCTAGTTTCAGTTTTAGATTTTCAGATTTTAACTCTAGGACATTTTTTTCAAGAGGATGAACCTGGTTCTTTAAAGTAGTATTTTCACTCACAGACTCATTTACTCTGAGTTCCAGGTATTTACACTTTGCTTTTAACATTACACACTCCTTAGACAATATTTTTTTTCTTTATTAATTACTTCAGAATCATTAATAAAGTCAAGCAATAATTCAGAGAGTTTCTCTTTGGATAAGAACTTAATCTTGTCTTTGAGATGGAATATACTTACCTCAGATTCCTCATGAGATTCCTCATCTGATTCACCAATTGCCATAAGTGTTTGTTCATCTTCATCTTCATCATATGATTCTTCATCTAAACTTTCTCCCCAAGCAGCAACCATAGCCTTGTTGATAATTTATTCTTCTTGGGATGAACCTGTTCATTCTTCCGGTTCATTCGTTCAGATATGATGATCAGTTTTCCCATATTTGTAGTAGCCTTCATTAGTGGATTTTTCTGGTGCCCTTGCCTTGTTGTAATTTCCACCTCTTGAGGTGCCTTTTCTTCTCATAAGATAATTTTTGAATTCCTTGGTGATCATAGCCATTTCATCTTCCTATAGTTCTTATTTCTCAGTGATTCTTAGTGCCATACTACTTTCCTTCTTGAGAGCATCCATCTTCATTATCTGCCTTCTAAGTTCATAGGCAGTGAGATTGCCAATTAGCTCATCCAGCTTGAGAGTTGCAATATTCTTGGATTCCTGAATTGTAGTGATCTTACTCTTCGAAGAAATTGGCAGAACCCTTGTCAAAATCTTCTCAACCTTTTCTTCCTCAAAAAGAGTCCTTCCTAGAGATTTTAGTTCATTAGTCAATGTAGTGAACCTAGTGTACATCTCTTGAATGGTCTCTCCTTCCTTCATATTGAGAATATAGTATAGTGCCTCTGGATCTCTTAACTTGAGCAGTTTCTTCATGACCCACTTGCAAAGTGTCATAAATTTCCTTGGCATTGGTATAACTTTGAATTATGTTGTACTCATCTGGACCAAGTCCACACACAAGCGACTTCTTGGCCTTGGCATTTTTCTCCCACTTTCTCAAATCCTCAGCAGTGCAGTCAGCTCTTGTCTTTGGAACATCTATTCCTTCAACATTTATCTTCATGGTGGCCAAAGGATCATCAGTAACAATATCCCATAGTTCGTAGTCTTCTCCAATTATATGGTCTCTCATCATGTTCTTCCACCATGAGTAATACTAGCCATTGAAGAGTGGAGGCCTAGCAGTTGATTGTCCTTCCCAGCTCCCATGTGGTGCACTCATCTTGATCTTTTCCTAAGGTGTTAGCATCTTCAAGGATAACCCGCTCTGATACCAATTGATGTTCTAAACGTCAATACCACACAAGAAGAGGGGGTGATTTGTGTGGTGTCCGATTTTGCGTGCACTAATTATAGAAGGACCAGGTTCTTCTATGTGTTCCAATCTCTATTGTTTGCGGAATTATAAATACAGAAAATAAAGAACATAGATATTTTTACGTGGAAAACACCTGGCTCAAAAGGTGAAAAACCACGACCTACTTCCCAGTAGGATTTTCCTATACTCTTTACTAAATCAGTGAGCCAAACAATATTTACAAAAACTCTTTTGTAAACCGAGGACTACCTATAATCCCTTTATGGAAAACTAGCCTCTAGCTATTTGCGACAAACTTCAACTTAGCTATAACTTGAAAACACACAGGTTCTATTACAGACACTTCTAGATAAAGCTGAAAGGTACAAGTTGAAATCACCTACTACAAATAACTAGACTAAAAGACAACAGTCGAAACTAGTTCTTCTATCTGGTTCAAGTAGATTCAGAGTCGCACACTTAAATCTCACACGAACTGCTTGCAAAATTGCCTTGCTAATTTTGCTCTCAATTCTTGCTTAACTTTTGCTTTTGTGCGTACCTGTAAAATAAGAACAATCTGCTATATATAGGATTAGTAGACGAGAGATTTACTAGAGTTCTAATGCTACTCTTCATTGGTGGAAGAGTTCTAGTTAATCTCAACTCCTCGAATCCTTCCTTATCTTTGATTCTGTTCTTGCTTAATAAGGAGTCCCTTCTCCTTATCATTTTTCAATCTTTTTGATCAGGACATATCTCTTTATTTCCCAGATTTCATTTATCTCCTGTATGTGCACCTCACGTGCCTTAACTCTACATGTATCTATCTCTCCAATGATGGACCTGGTTCATCTTTGAGTTCCTTTGTCAATCTTCAGAACAATTCAATTTCTTGGGCCAACAACCCTTCATAAAACATAAAAATAAATCTGCCCTAGTTTAAGATAATGGGGAATTTTTATTTTTTATTTTGTTAGACTGAACCCTAGTGTAGAGCTGCCTACTTATCCTTTAAAGGAATCAAGTCAAACGTAGTTCAAACGAACACAGAAGATTTTTTTGTTGTTTTTCTTTTCATTTTTCATTTTCTCTTCTCTTATACCTTTCTTCTCCTTTTTTTTTAAAATCAAATTTTCCTATCTCCCATTTTCTGGTGGCATGGGTCTTTGATTCTTTCCTTTTTTTTTACTCTATACTCAATTCCAAAAGAGAGGGGTCCAAGAAAAACGAAACAGGCTCAAAAGGGGTGACGAAGGGTATAAAGTAATTAGGTAGCAGAAAAATAGCCTCCCAGCTCAAGAATGCCAAGCATACTATCTCTTCTCAGGTTCACTATTGATGGACATGACTGTTTTTGTGGTTTTTCCTTGATATGAAATGATGCACTTTAGTACCAACTAATCCATTTTAAATTCCATGGAATGCACCTTCTTTGGAGATTTGGGTCATCTTCCCTGGTATGATTAGATTATGGCAGGCCGTGGCCAAAACTCTTTCATTGATTAGTCCAACCAAACTTCAAAACTTTTAATCATCCTTAAGCCAGTATTCATGATAGGTTTGGGATAAATAACTTTAACCTCTACGAATATGACTGTTTCGGTTTCATGTGATCTTGACACGGGATTATCATCAAAAAATTTCCTCCATGTGTTTTTCCTCAATCCAATTCAAGATTAGGCAAGCTTTCTAAAATCTAGCCGAAAACTCTGCATGCATGTCATGTCACTACAATTAGCGTGAAAAGAAATATATATGTAAGAAAAACTGAACACAATGGATTAAAACGACACAAAGAAAAAATTTGCATTTCATTGATTAAAGGATATAGAGGTTTGATGATAGGACAAACAAATAACATCTGAATCACAACCTCAAAATAATCTGGATGATAGAAATTATTACAAAATAAGTTACCAAGGCTCCTTCCCAGCAAGGAAAGGAGTGACTTTTCAATTATCAAGCTCAACATATTAGCTACGAATTTTCACATCAGCGTCAAGCAGGATCTTCAGCAATTTTGATTGCCTTCCATTCAGTGGACATGTTCTTGACATTTTTCACCAAACCGCCCCAAATTCTTTATCATTGTAAATCATTTAAACAATGTGTGCTTTGTCATGACTTTAGGGTGTCATTATCTTGGACCACAAGCATTCCTTCTTGAATCTTCATTTCTATTTTCTTTTTCAAAGCCCGACAATCCTCAGTGCTATGCCCCTAGACATTAGAATGGTACACACACTGTACAACAGGGTTAAAACATTTTGCATATGGATCAGGAGCATACCCTTGAAGCGGCTCAATCATGCCACAACGTTTTAACCTATCAAACAAACTTTTGTAGGATTCTACAGTTGGCGTGAAATTGTCCCTCTACTTATGTTCCCTTTCATACTCTTATTTTGGACGAGCGTTGTAGAGTTATTGCGAGTTCTGATGTCGCGGATAAAGGTATGTTAAAACTGGGGCCCGTATATGTTGGCGGTTGGATGGTTTGGCATAAGACTGAGCTGCATATTGTGGAGCAACTGCGTATCGTGGATGTGGGGGTTGAGATGCTTCCTTTTGGCCTCTTTTTGCCCGTGATGCCATCATGGCCTCCTCATCTTTCTTCTTTTGGTTAACACGAATGTCCGACCTATTTTGGATTTCTTGGGTGGCTGCTTTGAGAGCCGCTTGACTTATAATTCATCTTGTATTGAGGCCATTCTCGACCATTTCTCCTATCTTGATTGCATCAGCAAAAGGTCTGCCCGTTGTAGACATCATATTTTGAAAATAATCAGGATCAGGATCCTGAGCCTGAAGGAAGACAGTGATTAACTCATGGTCATCCATGGGTGGTTTAACTCTAGATGATTGCTCTCTCCACCTAACGACATTTCAGTCGGCTTTTTCTTCATATTGGACAAGGAATTGCGATCTTGCGCAATATCAATGTTGTACTGAAAAATTATTTGACAAAGGTCTGGGCCATGTCATCCCAAACATGCCAGTGAGAGATATCTTGGTCAATGAACCATGCAGAGGCTACCCCTACTATACTCTCCCCAAAATAAGCCATCAACAACTCTTGTTTTGCTCCTACACCCTTCAGCTGGTTGCAGTACCTTTTCAAGTGGGTGATAGGGTCGCCATGTCCATCATATTTCTCAAAATTTCGTGTTTTGAACCCTGGGGGTAAATGGATGTGAGGAAACATGCACATATCACTGAATGAGACACTTTTGTGAACACCCAGTCCTTGTATGTTCTATATGTTTTGCTCAAGACTTTTCATTTTCCTGACCATCTCATCTGGCTCTCCTATCTTTACAGCCTTTTCATTTTCTGCAGGTAGTTCATACTGTGGGGTCTGATTATGTGGAGCCGAAACCTTAAAAGCCATATCTGGAGAGTAGTATTGGCCATCATAAGCATGAGATAGTGCCTCGATGTTTGGCTTCATCACAGGAGGTGGTGGCGAAATTGTATACACAGGCGCACCAGACACGATGAGAGGTGTGTTCCAAACTGGTGCGGCAGGAGGCTGCACATTAGAGGTACCAGGGCCGGCATGGAATCTGTAGTTTGGAACATACCTTGGTGGTAGAATGTGATCGCTCGTCATAACGAGCGGTGGTTGAGTAGCCTGGGGTATGGTGGAAGTAAGTTCCCTCTGAGGGACCCTGAGGCAAAGGTTGACCGGAGACCCAAGCCTGATACACATGAGACAATTGCCGTTTCAATTTTCTTACTTCCTCCGACTCTTTCTCGACTGGGTGACCCTGGGGGTCTTCACTGGCCAACTCGATTTCATCATTGTTAGCCATCGCTACCTTTCCCTTAGATCTGGTGAACTAATGATTTGTTGCCAGTTTCACCCCAAACCAACCACCTTAAGCTTACTTGATTAGAGCAACAAACGTGTTAGGGTTAAGCATTTTACAGATACAAATCACACGTAAATATGCTATGCTCCTAAAATTATCACCATCTATAACATGCTTTTGGAAGGCTTCATGTTTCATTCCGGCTTATAAGGTTGTTGCTTATTGACACTCTTATTTATTCCTCTATTTTTTCATTTCTTTTGTTTTACATCTCGCCATATTTTAGAGCCGTAAAAAAAATATTTCGATCGAACTTTTTGGGGGTTGCCTACGTATCATGTCGCCGCATGAATCAGATCATTACGTAGTTCAAGAAAATCCTGAATAACTAAATAGATTAACTCTTTTTTTCTTTTGCTCATATACAAATCAGACCACGAAAGCTCCTATCAAGGAAAATATTTTTGATTTTTTTTTTGGGAATCGTTGAAAGAATGACTTCTAAAGAAAAAAAAATTTTGTTTTGTTTCGAAAGAAAGACTTCCAAGGAAGAAAGAAAATATTTTTGGGGTTTTGAGTTTTTGCCGTTGAATTAAAAAAAATTGAATTCTGATTTTTGTTTTTAATTTCTCGAAAGAAAAACTTGTGAAGAAGAATGAAAATATTTTTCAATTCAATATTTTCTTTTTCTTTTCTTTTTGTTAATTTTCTGGATTTGATATATGAAAGATTAAAGGAAACTATTTTTGAATTTTTGAAAATTGGGGCTCAAAGAAAGACTATACTAAAGAAGGAAGTAAAGAAAAATATTTTTGAATTTTTTTTTTTTTTTTTTGAAATTGTGCGTTCACATCCGGTGAGAATCAGACATGCGTAGTTCGGTGATAAAATTTCCAATGAAACTAACTATATTTTCTCTTTTTATTTTTTTCTTATGAAAATTAATCATGGCAACCAAACTTACCAGAACCCTTCAGGTTTTTTTTTCATATATATATAATTCTAAAAAGAACGAACATTTGTACAGAAACGGGAACATTTTTTTTAATTTTTCTCTGCTCATTCATCTAATCAACTCTAAATCCGGTCAACATGCAAGGCTCCCAAATAAAATAACAGGTAGCATATAAGTGAACATGATGGTCTCAAAGAGGATACATATTTTATACGGACCCGACCCTTGTGCCGAGTTTCGTTAATTCAAAATGCACGTGATGCACATAAAGCGAACTACTAGGGATATCCGGCATGAGGTTTGTTCTTCTAGGTTTAAATCCTAGTGAAGAAGGTATCTAAACTGGCTTACTCGAGCAAACAGCTCAAACCGAGGAGGGTCAGTGTATCAGTAGCATTGCTTTCCGGCTTAACTGGTGGTGCTCCCCGCCTAAAACATGTGTGACTAAAATCCTTCACCGGGTGACAAGCAAATGCCTAATTTTTAATTTCAAGAAGACTCAGAGGGGATGTGTGAGAAGACAATTTTTATGTACAGTAAACAATATCAAAGTCGTAAAATGCGAACAAGTAGCACATTAGGAACAAATAAATCACGATATATACAAAATTAATGAAGCCAAATAAAAAGTCAACATGTACAAGCTCGAATTCTAAAAATCCCCAACAGAGTCGCCAGACCTGTCACACCCATTTTCTACCCCCGAAAGACAGGTGGATTTTATGTGTGTTGGATTGTGGGTTAAAGAGTTTTTCCCATTAAAGTGACAAATTTGAGTAGGGATTATTTTATTTACAGAGTCGCCACTTAGAATTGATTTTTGGGTGTTCCAAATCACCTTTTATTCGAATCCCTATTCGAAGGAAGATTTGACTCTATTATTATTGGTCCACGAAAATAAGTCCGGGTAAGGAATTCTATTGAGTGGGGAGAAGGTGTAAGGCATTCCCCAAGTCCCGTGGTTCTAGCACTGTTGGTTTATTAATTACATTTGGCTTAAATTAATCTTGGACAAATTGTGATGTATATGATTTTTATGTTTTACCTATCCGATGTTATTTCTTGATTATTAGAATTATTAAAAAAAAAAATTTGGATAAATTACATTGACATAATTATGCTACGCAAGCGAATGCGTGATCGAATAACAAAATTAATTAACTTATCATAATTGCGCCTCGCAATCAAATCCGAAATCATGACAATCAACTATTTGTAGTACTTTTGAGAAATTACTATATATGAGAAAATTAATTCTAAAAATTAACTAAAATTAATGGGTATAGTATGAGATTATTAAATTAATTTATTGAATGTTAAACATCACGCTACACAAGCGATTTCGTGAGTTAAAGCGTGCCTACTAATTGCCTAGCGTTTAAATTAATTAATTAAGAAAGCGGTTAAATTGTTAAATTATTTTAATTATGGTGCAGAATCGGGTTGTGGTTCGAGTTGGTTTAAGAAATCAACAATTAATGACTTGGGTCATCTCTTGCTTATGGATAAATAAGGCTAGCTCCTAAAAACTTTAATGGTATTGGGCTCCTTTGTTGGTTTATCATGAAATGGGCCCAAAAGAAAATATTTACAAAGAATGGCCAGCTGCTTTTAATCATATCATTATTTAATTTTTTTTAGAAGCAAGGAAAATGGGCCAGCTGAAACTACTTAAAAACGGGCCTGCTGGTATGTTTAACATGAAAGGGCCTAGCAGAAAATATTTCATTGGGTCCATTTATTCAATCTATGGCTGCATAGCCCAATAACTTAATCACCGATGTTCCAATCTTATTTCTCATCCCCAAACCTATCAATTATACCTATTAACTTAACATAAATATTCAAATATTGGACTAATGTATGTGAGGTCAAACAGTCAATAAAAATATTACTAGAACTTTTCCATTGTTCACATTATTGTTAACATTAATTCAATGGATTCTACAAAGATATCTTTTGAATAATATCACTTGTCAGAAAAGAAATTAACTAGAAAAATATAACATTAGCAAATCACAAGCCATATTAAGACAAAATTAATCCACCACATATCTTTGACTTTAATAAACTAAACAAGAAAAAAAACATGCTACAATACTTCACTTCTTGTTTTAATTCTTGATGTATTGCCATGAGTTCCAGATCTTAAATCACCATTTATACCAACATAAAGACATCCAAACTAGATCATGATTATACACAAGCATAGAATTAAAAGGATTCAAGGGAAACTAGCAGCATGGTCATTAAAAGCTTAATTTTACAGCTTTAAACATCGATACATGGAATAAGCTATTCATATTTTGTTTGTACGCATGAACTCACGCTCATAAAGCACAAAATGATCATAAGCATCCCAGGACTATATTTTACTGCTTGTAACAACCATAACTACACTAAAGGGTGAAAGGAATACCTACTAGGAGCAGAATAAACTGCGAGCAAAATAGCGGCAACACACTTTAAACAGCAACAACAGTATCCAGCAAAAGAAACCGAGTTGATCCAGAAATTTCAATAGAAACTCAAACAGACTTTCAAGGAAAGAAGAGACTAGAGACTCGCGTCAAAGACCTTTGTATTTTTAAAGTATTCTTTTCTCCAGATACTCAAAAAAGGCTCTCAAACTCTCTATTATTTTTCTGTTCTTCTTTCGAGTGTCTAGGATATTTTTTTAGTAAAAGATGTCTCTCAATGTAAGATAAAGTGCGTGTGTTCAAAAGTGAAAGGACGACCCTTTTAAGTAGGAAAAGCAAGCACCTTTGGACAGATTTTGGTTCACCAAAAATCTGTCCAAAAGACTTACCCTTTCTCACCCAAAACCTATCCAAGGACTGTCCAAATAGGAGAAAGGACAGTCCTTTTCACTAAATTCAGACACCAGAAGAGTAGTTGTACTCTTAGCATGCTTCAAATAGTAAAAGAAAACTACCCTACACTTTAATCTCATCATTCAACTTCCTACATCTCACTTTACAAATATCCATAGCATCCACTACTGATTTTGAACAAACCACCAAATAGATAATTGCATTTGAACCACAAAAAAAACTGAAAAAAGAACTGGAACCACTAGATTTCAGCAACTTAACAGACAACTAACTAGAACAATAGCTTAAACAAACGAGCACCTAATTGACAAGTGATTCGTCCAAGATACTAAATTTTAGTTAATTAGTGCAACGAACTAAACATGATAATTAGAAACTAAAAAGTTACAAATTTGAACCTAAAACTAATTTCAACACCATGGGAAAAAAATTATGATACAAGAATCTGATTGAAATAATGAACTAATACAAATTCAAAATCAACAAGCGACGACCAACACTACTAAAATGCGAATATTCTAATATAAACAAACTGAATTGTCGATTATCAAAACCTAAGCCTTAATTCTAAAAGCTAACAAAATCAGAAATTTAAAGAAGTTGATGACGTCTTGGATTGATACCTAACTTCGTGAACTCCAATCTACTTGTCTTAACACAACCGAAAGGATGAACTACGGCCACCAGACCTGAGGCTTCTTGCCAACTCAGTCACCATATGCCAAAAGACGGATCACTGGCTTGAGAAAGCAAGAAACCTGGGGCATGGTGGCTTATAGAAGTGGATAGAGGCGGTTCGGCAGTGGGTGGTGGCAGCGGTGGTCGCCGGAATTCCGTTCGGTGGAGTTTGGACTTGAAACTAACACAAAGAGATAGAACCAATCAAGACATACACGTATATGCAAGTCATATGTGAAAGGGTGCGCGAAACTTCATCAATTCGGGGACAAAAGTGTCACGACCCCTTTTCTAGACAAGTCGGGACCGCCACCTAATTACTAAACATGACCGAGCGAACCATCTGCGCTTATCAAATCTATTATAACTTCAAACTTTATATGCAATAAGGCAATACTATAACAAAACATTTTTAATTAATTTAAATATCTAAAATAAACCAACTCCAAAACTTTATTCGTAGTAAACGATGAAATACTACTAAGTTATTATAAAAAAAACATCTGAATCTTAACCCCACGACTATGTCTATGAAGCCTCTATTGATAAACTAACGCACTGCTCAGGACATGAGATTTCCTGGCCAGTTCTCTAAGTAAACAAAGAAATAGCTAACTAAAGATAACTCTAAGGAATACTCCACGAACAAAAGCGGAGCTCACCAATAGCACTGAAAGGGAGGGAAGTCTTAAACTGTTTCTTGCTCGCCTGCAAAATCGGTTCCTACGTTGTACCACAGACCAACGTAGGTTCCCAAAAGATAACGTCAGTACCATCCATTGTACTCAGTGAGTCTCAACGACAGGGGACAAAACTTTGATAATATATACATTACGAGTAAAGATTCTAAATGCATGTAAAACATAAATCTTATAAGAACAATTCTAAAATAATTGCATAATACCAGTTTATGAATATTAAAAGAAATTCTTTTCTTTTTCTTCCAAAAAAAAAATACTTCACTTTATACTTTGGGAGTTCCAATTATCCTGACCTATTTATGTCTTAGTCACCGTGTGATCGGCACAGGTTCGATCCCAACCTGACCGAATAGGCCCAATTCACGAGGTGACACTCGCTTCATAGTTCTCAGCGCTCATGTATCATACCCTAGCATGGCTAAGTAAATTCTCAACAACGTGGCCCTCGGCTCGTGTGCTCCCTACTTTGGCACAAGTAGTTTCAGGAAGTCAACGTCTTGGTCAGGACCCTCGGCCTGGACGATGACCCCTTCTCAGAATAAAGGATACTCTCAAAAATCTTTTCTATCTAAAACTTGTTCTTGTAACTTTTCAAGTCTAAATCTTTCAACATACTTATTCCATAATCCTTAAAATTAAGGTATGTCATAAGAATGAAATAAACATTCAAAATTATTTCTAAAGATTCTTGCTTCTTCATGAATTTTCAACATGAAAATGGCATATAGAAATAACACCGAAATCTGAAAATTTATGCACATATATCAAAATAATCATCTAAATTTAGCTAGAAAATAATTCTAAGCTAATAGGTATTTACTCGCCCCAATTAAGAACATATAAATTCTTTTAAGTAATTCATCAAACACCTTGTATGTGTGCTTTTGTGAGTTAAACCACTTTGGTAAATGGTTATATCAACTCACCTCAAAACTTCTCGAGTCAATACGTAGGTCCCAGTCCAATTGACAACAGTCAAACAATCAATTCTATAATAATTAGTGCATTTTAATCAATTTTAAAGTTTCACCCCTAAAAATGAAATCTATTGTTGATATAAAGATATAAGGAAATTACTATGCCTATTACTACTTTAGGATAATTGAAAATAGAGAATTTTATATACCTGAGTTCAAGAATTAGTGATTTGTAAAGAACCCTAGATTTTCCGTTGCCTGCGCGAGTTTTGTGGCTCTCTGTTTCGTGAGTTTGTTTTGTTTTTTACTAAGGCTTTTTCCTTCTATTGCTTTCGTGAGTAATAACAGAACGTGTTCTGTTTTTCTTAAGGCTTTGTAACCTTTTAACGTGTTCTGTTTTCTTAAGGCTTTGTAGCCTTTTATTCCATTAGCCCTTTCATGGGCTTTTGGCCCTTTTCCCCTTTTTTTATATTTTTTTTAAATTAACTAATAATTAGTGATACTCTCTTTTAATAATTAATAATATTAAAATTATTAATATTTTCCTAATTGTATATCCAACTATTTAAGTGTATATATATATATATATATATATATAGACAAGAAAAAAAAAATTAATTCCATAATTAGCATGTCTCAAAACTTTTATTAATTTGAGGAGTGTTACAATCTTCCCTCCTTAAAAAAAATCGTCCTCGAATGTTGCTAGGGCCTTATTCTTAAGCTAACAATCATTCCTTAGGTCCTTGAACCTCTTAAGTTTTCTTAGCACTCAAACTTTTGGCTAACTCCCTAAATTTTCAAAAATTTCGGCAGAGTTTCTCTTGTAAATTGGACTATCCAAAAAAATATACCTATCACAAATACCACAATTACACCAACAACAACCAAATATACCATAACAGGCCATTCATAGGCACCATACACTGCTCATAAACTAGTTACGCACACTCCGGCAAGGAGGAACCACAATAACCAACCAATTTCTAAAGCACAACACTTTACAAAAAGTAAATAACTTTAATGAATTAAATATACTCTGGTATGACACTAAATTATTAAATAACTAAAGATACCTTGACAAAAACTAAATTACTACAGCAGCTAAGTATAATCTAGCAAGGACATAAACACATGCTAACTTGTATTTAATAAATAAAATATAAATGTCAAGCCAAACCTATGTTCACATACCTTTTTCCTCAAATAAATATGGATATTTCTTCCTCATATCTTCCTCGACCTCCCACGTAGCCTCTTTTGAATCATGATTACTCCACAAAACTTTTACTGATGCTAAATCTTTGGTTCTCAATTTTCTTACTTGCCTATCGAGAATTTCTATAGGTACCTCTTCATAAGTCAAGTCTTCTTTAATTTCTATGGTATCGACAGGTATTATATGCGACTCATCATGAATGTACTTTAAGCATAGACACATGAAAGACAAGATGAACAAAGGAAAACTTAATGGGCAAAGCTAGTTCATAAGCAACATGTCCCTTCTTTTCTATTATCTCATAAGCTCTAATAAATCTAGGACTAAGTTTCCGCTTTTTACAAAACCTCATAACTCCTTTCATTGGTGAAACTTTCAAAAACACCTTGTCACCAACTATGAACTCTAAGTCACGATGCCTCTTGTCAGAATAGGATTTCTGACGACTCTGAGCCACTTTCAGTCTTTCTCTGATTAGCCGGACTTTCTCTAAGGCCTCACAAACAAACTCTGGACCAATCAACGGCACCTGTGCTGGTTCAAACCAACCCACTGGAGACCTACATCTTCGCCCATACAACGCTTCATAAGGAGCCATACCGATGCTGGCCTGATAGCTGTTATTGTAAGCAAATTCTATAAGTGGCAAGTGATCATCCCAATTTCCTCCAAAATCTATAACCCATGCACGCAACATATCTTCGAGTGTCCGAATGGTCCTTTCTGCCTGACCATCAGTCTGTGGATGGAAAGCGGTGCTCAAATTGACCTTGGTACCTAATCTTTTCTGAAATGCCTGCCAAAAATGTGACGTGAACTGAGGGCCTCTGTCAGATATGATTGAAACTGGAGTACCATGCAATCTGACTATTTCTTTAATGTACAACTGCGCATACTGCTCTGTGGAATCTGTCGTCTTTACTGGTAGGAAATGCGCTGACTTTGTCAACGGTCTACAATAACCAAAATTGAATCATGCTTACGGTATGTGCGAGGTAGAACTACTACAAAATCCATATTAATCATCTCCCACTTCCACTGTGGTATCTCTATATCTTGAGCTAGGCCACCAGGCCTCTAATGCTCGACTTTGACTTGCTGGCAATTCAAACATTTAACCACATGATTTGTTACTTTCTTCTTCATGCCTTTCCACCAATACAACTCTTTCAAATCTAGATACATTTTGGAAGCACCTGGGAGGATAGATACCTCGAACTGTGGGCTTCTTCCATTATGGCCTTCCTAAGCCCATCTACATCAGGAACACATAACCGATCATTCAACTTCAAAACTCTATCAATTCCTAGGGTGAAAGCAGTGATTTCTTTGTTTCTAACTCTTTCTTTTAACTTCACTAAGTACGGATCTTCGTCTTGCCAATTTTTGAATTTCTCGACCCAAAGTTCGCCTTTGTACTGCAAGATGGGACAAGACACCCATTGACTTCCTACAAAGTGCATCTGCTACCACATTAGCTTTGCCCGGTGATAAAGGATATTGATGTCATAATCCTTCAATAGCTCGAGCCACCTTCTCTGTCTCAAATTTAATTCTTTTTGCTTGAAAATGTACTGGAGGCTTTTGTGATCTGTAAACACTTCAGAATGCTCTCTATAAAGGTAGTGTCGCCATATTTTTAATGCAAACACCACTGCTGCAAGCTCTAAGTCGTGGGTGGGGTAGTTCTTTTCATGATTCTTTAATTGTCTGGATGCGTAGGCAATAACTTTTCCATTTTTCATAAGAACACAACCAAGACCCACTCTAGAGGCATCACAATACACTGTGAACCCACCCAAACTGTCGGCAAGGTTAACACAGGTGCAGTGGTCAACCACTTCTTTAATTCTTGAAAACTCTGCTCACAAGCGTCTGATCACTGGAACTTAACTGCTTTCTGAGTCAACTTAGTTAATGGAGCTGCAAGTGAGGAAAACCCCTCTACAAACCTTCTATAGTAGCCACCTAACCCAAAGAAACTCCTGATTTTGGTTGGCGTTGACGGCCTAGGCGTTGACGGCCTAGGCTAGTTCTTGACTGCTTTTGTTTTATGAGGATCTACTTTTATGCCTTCACTAGATACCACGTGGCCTAAGAATGCCACTGATTGCAACCAGAACTCACATTTTGAAAATTTTGCATAAAGCACATTCTCCTTCAAGGTCTGCAAGGCTATCCCAAGGTGTTCGGCATGCTCATCCTTTCTCTTAAAGTATACCAAAATATCAACTATAAATACGATAATAAAGTTATCAAGGAATGGCTTAAAAACTCTGTTAATGAGGTCCATGAATGCAGCTGGAGCATTTGTCAATCCAAAGGACATTCCTAGAAATTCATAGTGCCCGTAGCGAGTTCTGAAGGTTGTTTTTGATATATCTTCTTCTCTGATTCTCAACTGATGGTACCCTGACCTCAAGTCTATTTTTGAAAAGTACTTTGCACCATGAAGTTGGTCAAATAAATCATCAATTCTTGGCAGTGGGTACTTGTTCTTAATGGTAAATTTATTCAACTGCCGATACTCGACGCACATTCTGAGAGACCCATCTTTCTTCTTGACAAACAGGTCCGGGGCACCCTACGGTGAAATCCTCGGCTTGATGAAGCCCTTGTCAAGAAGGTCTTTCAACTGTTCTCTCAACTCATTAAGTTCTGTTGGAGCCATCCTATAAGGAGGTATAGATATGGGCTGAGTGCTTGGAATCAGATCAATGCCAAAGTCTATTATTCTTTCAGGAGGAAGTCCGGAAAGGTCATCTGGGAAAACTTCTGGAGATTCTCTAACAATTGGCACTAACTGAAGAGTTGGTAGCTTTGATTCTGGATTAATGATGTGAGCCAAATAGGCGAGACACCCCTTACCGATCATTCGTTGTGCCTTAAGGTAAGAAATAAACTTACCTACAAGAGATGCTGAGATACCCTTCCACTCTAAGACTTCTTCATTTAGAAACTGGAACCTCACTATCTTGGCATGACAATCTAACATGGCATAGCAGGAAGACAACCAATCCATACCCATAATCACATCGAAATCCACCATTTCTAATTCTATGAGATCGGCCTTGGTATTGCGACCTTGGACTGAAACTATACAACCTCTATAGACTCTCGTGAATTTCACAGACTCGCTAACTGGAGTAGATACTAGGAATGGCTCACTAAGTTATTCAGGTTCTAGCCCGAGTTTAATTGCAAAGTATAGAGTCACATATGAAAACGTTGAACCTGGATCCATTATTGCATAAGCATTATGTGAGCAAAGTAAAAGTATATATATAATAACTTCTGCAGATGCCTCTGCACTCTGACGATCAAGTGTAGCAAACAAACGGGGTTGTCCCCCTCCCTGAGTAACTCGATCTGGACCTCTGTCTGCCCCATGCCCGGTCTGATTATGAGAAACACGAGCCTGAGGTGGTGCAACTGTAGTACCTGAGGAACTAGAAGGACGAGTTGATCCACCACTGAAATTACGTCGCAACTTTGGGCAGTTGGCCTTTATATGACCAATGTATCCACAATGATAGCAACCATGAAACCCGAACATGCACTGACCAGAATGTTTCCACTTACAGGTTCCACAAAGACCTTGTTGGTGTGAATGTTGCTCAGCATGACTCTGGCTATGTGAGGATGATGTCCTGAAATTCTGATTCTGGCGAGACTGATTTCCATAACTCTGAGTACGTCTGAAAGAAGACCCACCACCTGACTGATGACTGAATTGAGCTGGTGCTAATGACTCCTTATCAGAGGAATCCGTTCTACCTCCGCTGGATGTACCATTCAACCTGCCCAATGTCTGGGCTTTCTTATTATGCTCTTTTTCTTCTCTCATTTGTTGTCTGTCTTTTTCTAAGTGCTTGGCGAATCCCACAACAAAGGAGAAGGTTGTCATCCCTACCGCTGCAGCTGATGTCATATCCTTAATGAAGTAAGCCAAACCGCCAACAAACGTGCGAATCTTTGCTTTTTCTGTCTTAACCATGTGAGGAGCATGCTTAGCCAACCTTATGAATTCCATGTAGTACTCTTGCACACTCTTATTCCCTTGCTTGAGCTGTTCGAACTCGGTAGCCTTAGCTTCCCTATCCTCTTCCGGGATAAAGTTAGCCATGAAGGCCTCTTCAAATTCTTCCCAAGTAGGCGGACCATCATCTTCATCTCTTTCCTTTTCCCACATGTCAAACCAAGAGCCAGCCACATCTCTAAGTTGGTAAGCAGCCAGTTCCACAGCTTCATCATCAAATGCCTTCATCGCTTGGAGGGCTTTGTTGACACCCTCCAGCCACAACATTAGATCTTCATCAGCTATAGAACCATGGAACAATGGTGGACTCAACTTCAAAAATTCACTCACTCTTGAGGACTCAGAATTGTTTTGTCTATTTGATTGAGGTGGAATCTCATTTCTTCTCTCGTTCTGGTTTTTCATGAAGGCTTTAAACATCTTCATACCGCTGTTAACTGCATTAAACATCTGGCCCACCTCTGGAGATATAGTTGTCTGAGCCGGAGCTACTGTTGTTGGGGGTGGCACTGGATCCTGAGGTACTGGATCATCATGCTCCACCCCTTCTTCCTGTTCACTTCGAGGTACTTGAACCCCATTTGTAGATTTACCCTTCCTTTTCTGAGTTGAAGTCCTTTTTTGTTCTGCCTTGAGCCACAATAGTAGCAATAGTTTCTTGAGCAGCATCCTGAGTGTTGGTGTCAGAGTTGCGAGTACGAGCCATTTCTGCGAGTTTTGGAGAAACGAATACATTAGATAATTTCTTAGAGGTAGGGTCTACTGCACGATCTAAAGTATGAAGAAACTAAGACTTTTCCTAAATGCTTGTAGCCTACTATTTATAAGTATGGCGCGCTTCATACCCATAAACAATACTCTACTAACACGGCTTCATAGACCCCTAGGACTCCATAAACGTGAGGCTCTGATACCAAGTTCGTCACGACCCATTTTCTAGACAAGCCGGGACCGGCACCCAATCACAAAACATGACCGAGCGAACCATCTGCGCTTATCAAATCTATTATAACTTCAAACTTTATATGCAATAAGGCAATCTGAATCTTAACCCCATGACTATGTCTATGAAGCCTCTATTGATAAACTGACGCACTGCTCAGGACATGAGATTTCCTGGCCAGTTCTCTATGTAAACAAAGAAATAGCTAACTAAAGATAACTCTTAGGAATACTCCACGAACAAAAGCGGAGCTCACCAATAGCACTGAAAGGGAAGGAAGTCTTAAATTGTAGCTTGCTCGCCTGCAAAACTGGTTCCTACGTTGTACCACAGACCAACGTAGGTTCCCAAAAGATAACGTCAGTAACATCCATTGTACTCAGTGACTCTCAATGACAGGGGACAAAAATTTGATAATATATACATTACGAGTAAAGATTCTAAATGCATGTAAAACATAAATCTTATAAGAACAATTCTAAAATAATTGTATAATACCAGTTTATGAATATTAAAAGAAATTCTTTTCTTTTTCTTTCAAAAAAAAATACTTCACTTTATACTTTGGGAGTTCCAATTATCCTGACCTATTTATGTCTTAGTCACCGTGTGATCGGCAAGGGTTCGATCCCAACCTGATCGAATAGGCCCAATTCACGAGGTGCCACTCGCTTCATGGTTCTCAGCGCTCATGTATCATACCTTAGCATGGCTAAGTAAATTCTCAGCAACGAGGCCCTCGGCTCGTGTGCTCCCTACTTTGGCACAAGTAGTTTCAGGAAGTCAACGCCTTGGTCAGGACCCTCAGCCTGGACGATGATCCCTTCTCAGAATAAAGGATACTCCCAAAAATCTTTTCTTTCTAAAACTTGTTCTTTTGACTTTTCAAGTCTAAATCTTTCAACATACTTATTCCGGAATCCTTAAAGTAAGGTACGGCATAAGAATGAAATAAACATTCAAAATTATTTCTAAAGATTCTTGCTTCTTCATGAATTTTCAACATGAAAATGGCATATAGATATAACACAGAAAGCTGAAAATTTATGCACATATATCAAAATAATCATCTAAATTTAGCTAGAAAATAATTCTAAGCTAATAAGTATTTACTCGCCCCAATTAAGTACATATAAATTCTTTTAAGTAATTCATCAAACACCTTGTATGCGTGCTTTTGTGAGTTAAACCACTTTGGTAAAGGGTTATATCAACTCACCTCAAAACTTCTCAAGCCAATACGTAGGTCCCAGCCCAATTGACACCAGTCAAACAATCAATTCTACAATAACCAGTGCATTTTAATAAATTTTGAAGGTTCACCCCTAAAAATGAAATTTATTGTTGATATAAAGAAAGAAGGGATTACTATACCTATTACTACTTTAGATTAATTAACAATAGATAATTCTATATAGCTGAGTTCAAGAATTAGTGATTTGTAAAGAACCCTAGATTTTCTGTTGCCTGCGCGGGTTTTGTGGCTCTTTGTTTCGTGAGTTTGTTTTATTTTTTACCAAGGCTTTTTCCTTCTGTTGCTTTCGTGAGTAATAACAGAACGTGTTCTGTTTTTCTTACGGCTTTGTAGCCTTTTAACGTGTTCTGTTTTCTTAAGGCTTTGTAGCCTTTTATTCCATTAGCTCTTTTATGGGCTTTTGGCCCCTTTCCCCTTTTTTTTATATTTTTTTTAATTTAACTAATAATTAGTGATACTCACTTTTAATAATTAATAATATTAAAATTATTAATATTTTCCTAATTGTATATCTAACTATTATATATATATATATATATATATATATATATATATATATTAAAATATTCACTATAGACAAGAAAAAAAATTTTAATTCCATAATTAGCGTGTCTCAAAACTTTTATTAATTTGAGGAGTGTTATAAAAAGGCTAGGATTCTTTCGGATTTTCTTAGATTTAAGGATATTGGTGAGGATTTCGGGAATTTAGTTTGGAAATATGGAAAGGGGAGGAAGAGACGAGGAGATGGTGAAATTTTAGGGTCGTTTGGAGGCTGGCCGCCGCCGGTGGCGAATTTCGGCGGGTGCCGCCTCCGTGGATGGCTTGACCAGTAGAGAGGAAGGGAGAGAGTGAGGAGAGGAGTTTAGGGTTTGGGTTGGGTGTAAATGAGGCAAAAAAATCTGATTTTTGGTCTTATATACAAAATAGGGAATTGAATCAGGGCCATTGGATCAACTAAAATTGAGGGATGAGATTGGATCTTAGTTTCACTTAATGAAACTAAGTAATTTACTCATGAAACTACGTCATTTTGGATCAGGTCTTGGCAGGCCATTTATTGGACCAGGTATGGCCGAATTGGGCTCAAATTTCTAGCTAGTTTTGGTTCAATGTTAATTAAAACACACTAGCCTAATCCCTTTTCCCTCTAATGAAATTATAGTTTTATTTAGTCCTAAAGAAAATGAACAAGTACAAAGAAAATCTTTTTGGTATATATAACTTAAAGATGCAAACTAAGGTATAAATAAAAGGTAATATTTTTTGTACTTTTCAATTAAAGAATTCACATAAAAATGCACAAATAATTCAAAGAAAAATAACTGAAATAGCTAAAACCACCCAAAAGTTAGTTTTTGTCGGAGAATTAAAAGCGCGCAAAAAATTAGGTATTCACAGGAATGAGGGAGGTAATTCACTGTTGGATTTTGCTAAAGCTTTTGATTTGGTTATAGCTAACTCGAGTTTTCCGAAGAGATAAGAGCACCTGATCACTTTCCGAAATTCAATGGGCAAGACTCAGATTGATTATCTTCTCTACAGGAAATGTGATAAGGTTTATGCACTGACTGCAAGGTCATCCGAAGTGAGCACCTCACTACTCTACATAAGCTCCTAGCTATGGACCTGGAGATCAAGAGGAGTAGGAGGAAGGCGGCGGGGTGCAGGCAACCTAAGATCAAGTGGGGTAACTTGACCAAGGACAAAGCTCATAGGGGAGAAGTAGTTGGCTATGAGGGCCTGGATGAGTAGGGGGACACGTCTAGTATGTGGTTCATGACTGCAAATTGCATTAGGGTAGCTGCTAGAGAGGTCTTAGGGGTCACGAAGGGCTCTCCTGGGGTCATAAAGGGGGCTGGTGGTGGAATGGAGAGGTTCAAGGTAAAGTGGAAGCTAAAAAAACTGCTTATTTAAAGCTAGTAGACAGTACAAACGAGGAGGAGAAAAGGACTTATCGGGAGTGTTACAGAAATGGAAAGAAAGAGGCAAAGTTAGCAGTTACGACGGCTAAGAACGCGGCGTTTTCTCATTTGTACGAGGAGCTCGAGGGCAAAGGCGAGGATAAGAAGTTGTACCGATTGGCCAAGGTGAGGGAGAGGAAAGCCCATGACTTAGATCAAGTAAACTGCATCAAGGACGAGGATGGCAAAGTGTTGATGGACGAGGCACTTATTAGGACAAGATGCAGACATACTTCCATAAATTGTTGAATGAGGAGGGGGATAGACACATTGTGCTAGGTGAGTTGGAGCACTCCGAGAGTCGGCGGGATTTTGGGTATTATATGCGGATTACGGTAGAGGAGGTGGAAGGGGCGATGCGTAAGATGTGCAGGGACAGAGCGACGGGGCCAGACGAAATTCGGGTGGAATTCTGGAAGAGTGCGGGGCGGGCAGGTTTGGAGTGACTCACTGGGCTATTTAATGTTATTTTTAATAGAAAGAAGATGTCCGAAGAATGGAGGTGGAGTACGATAGTTCTGCTTTACAAGAACAAGGGTGATATCAAAAATTACAACAATTATAGGGGTATCAAGTTGTTGAGTGTCACTATGAAGGTTTGGGAGAGGTTGGTGGAGGCCAGGGTGAGGAGGTGCATGTCTATTTCTGAGAATCAGTTTGGATTTATGCCGGGGCGTTCGACTACAAAAGCGATTCATCTGGTAAGGAGATTAGTGGAGCAGTACAGGGAGATGAACAAGGATTCGCATATGGTATTTATTGACCTTGAGAAAGCATATGATAAAGTCCCGAGGGAGGTCTTGTGGAGGTGTTTGGAGGTTAGCGGCGTTCCGGTAGCATACATTAGGGTGATTAAGGATATGTATGATGATGCTAAGACTCAGGTGAAGACTGTGGGTGGTGACTCGGAGCATTTCCCTATGGTGATGGGGTTGCACCAGGGATCAGCTCTTAGCCCATTTTTATTTTCCTTGGCGATGGATATACTGTCGCGACACATCCAAGAAGAGGTTCCTTGGTTCATGCTATTTGCCGATGATATAATGTTGATTGACGAGATGCGTAGCAGAGTTAACGCGAGGTTGGAGGTTTGGAGACAGACCTTGGAGTCTAAAGGTTTCAAACTGAGTAGAACCAAGACAGAATACTTGGAGTGCAAATTCAGTGACGGGACCCATGATTCATACATAGAGGTTAAGCTTGATGCTCAAGTTATCCCCAAGAGAGCGAGTTTTAAGTATCTTGGGTCTATTATCCAGGGTAACAGGGAGATTGACAAAGATATCGCACATTGCATCAGAGCGGGATGGATGAAGTGGAGGCTCGCTTTCGGTGTTTTATGTGATAGGAATGTGCCGCCAAGATTTAAGGGTAAGTTTTATCGAGTGGTGGTTTGACCAGCTATGTTGTATGGGGCTGAGTGTTGGCCAGTCAAGAACTCCCACGTACAGAAGATGAGAGTAGCAGAGATAAAGATGTTGAGATGGATGTGTGGGTGTACCAGGGAGAGATAGGATTATAAATGAAGCTATCAGGGACAGAGTGGGAGTAGCCTCCGTGGAGGACAAGATGCGGGAGTCGAGGCTGAGATGGTTCAGATATGTTAAGAGAAGAAGCATTGATATTCCTGTCAGGAGGTGCGAGAGGTTGTCCATAGAGAGTTTGAGAAGAGATCGAGGTAGGTCTAAGACATACTGGGGAGAGGTGATTAGACAGGACATGGCGCTGCTTCAGCTCACTGAGGACATGACCCTTGATAGGAGGGTGTGGAGATCGAGGATTAAAGTAGAACGTTAGTAGCATGCATGTCCCTTTATATTCTTAGATTCTTATTACGTTATGTGGTTTTGTTCGCCTCAGGTATTGTATTCTCTGTTGTTATTATTTCGTACTATTTATCCTTTATCTCTTCCTTTTTCTTTTCTATTTCTTCTTTCCTCTTTCCTTGCTATCCTCTTCTTCTTCTTGCCCTTCCTGAGTCGAGGGTCTATTGGAAACAGTCTTTCTACCTGCATTAGGTAAGGGTAAGGTCTACGTACAGACTACCCTCCGTAGACCCTACCTGTTGGGATCAAACTGGATTTGTTGTTGTTGTTATTGTTGTTAGTATTTTTTATATGTACGGATATAGTAGAAAATTTGGAAACTTGTGACAATATAGAACCATGTGCATTTCTATCAAGTCTGATGGCTAATTATGATTTCATTACCTATCTCTGAATCATCCAAAAGGCAAGGGCGTTTGGTTTAGGGTTTTCTGTCAAAGTATTGTATCGTCAATTAAGTAGGTGTTAGTTTTGTGGTTTACTATCCTTAGCTTGTTGTTGGAACTATAAACATAGTTGACTGCGTGTTCGCAGTATGTTGAAGTTTCGGTGGGAACAGAGTAGATTCCTTTATAGTTGGGGCTTTTGGTGTCTAATCAACAATTACTAGTTGTCCTTGAACAGGGACAAATGTGAGAGTCCACATTTCTGTGTTTGCTGTGTTGTCCATGTCAATCAAATGCTCCTCTAAGGTAATGTGGAACCTCAGCATCCATTCTATGTAATGGGTTATTTTTGACCTTGATGATCTTTTTATGAACTTGTTCACCTGTTGGTGATATATGCTCATATCAAGGTAAAGTAATTTTGCTAGCTAAGTGATTGGTGCTATGAACTTGATATTTCGTAGGCTTGAATGCGCGAACAACAATATTGTGTTTGCTAACTAGCTTGCTTGTGGGATCATTTGTAATTTGAAGAGTAAAGAGTATTTGGTTACCTTACAAGACAATATATGTTTTTGCTGAGTCTTAGGTTAAGATATCTATTGTTGTGCACCTTAATTCAAGTCCAAAAGAAGGTTTAAGGCTGCAATAAAAAGCATTGTTTCGTTGGAAAGGCCTGGCCACATCTGCGACGAGTGGATGATAAGGGAATTGGTTTATTTTATGAATCGTAGTAGCTTCCTGGCCGGTGACTAGAGTCTAATTTTTGACTTAGGATAGTACTATTAACATTCCATGTGCTCCACCCCCGTGTCCTGCTGAAGCATCTTTGTCAATTTTGAAGTTGAGCCCACAAATTCTGAGGCAGTGTTTGCATGTCTAAGACACACGAGTCAATTACGTTATTGTCCAAGAACAGGAGGGTAAATTGGGGTGTCCACATCTCTGTCTTTGCTGTGTTGTTCTTGTCAATAGAATGCTCCCTCTAAGGTAATATGGAACCTCAATAATCCACTCTAGGTAAGGTGTTATCTCTATATTCGATGACTCTTTCCTCTGAACTTGTTCCCTGTTAGTGGTATATGCTTATTTTTGCAAAGTAAAGTAAAATAATATATTAATTTATGGATATAAAACTGAAATTTCCTTTTGCTAGCAAAGTAAATGGTTCTAGAATTTTAATATATTTCGGTGGCTTGAGCTCTTCAATAGTAATGTTATTTTGTCTTCGACCTAACCTACTGATGAAAGAAGGAAAACATACGAGTATTATTTACGTTACCCAGCAGAAGCTATAGGTTTCATGGTTTCACGTGAACACGTCATGATAGGATATATGCATTTTTGTTGTGTTTTGATGTTCTAACAAAGATAATGTTAAAAATTAGATAAGTAACCTGATATACATTCCCAAGTACTTGAGAACAACAAGTCTCAAACTGGAAATGTTAGTCAATTCTTCAGAAGTCAAAGAAACAACGAGGGAACATATGGACACCAGTTCCTTTGGTGACCGTATCAGTCAACTTCCCAATAGCTGTAAAGTTGCTGCATGCACACGCAATAGTGCAGAATAGTGCATCAGTCAATTTCATTGGGAATGCTCATGTACCAAACATGCTTGCATCATTCAAGTGATGTCATCAATGTGAACATTGAAGAATCTATCAAGCATTCTCTCAAACCTGTGCATCAACCCAGCGATCGATTCTCAAATGCTTCAAGAACAAAGAACAACATAACAAGGACCAGTTCCCTGTATTGAGTCATTACATGTCCTTAATTGTGTTGCACCTTTGTTAAAGTCTTTTACTTGTAACTCCTACTTAGCTTAGAAAGAAGCAATTGTGTAGGAAACTTTTGTTATATCATAAACTTTGGGTTTGTGTATTGGCTAAAGTTAGTCGAGTTGTAAGTCTTTGTAATAGAGTTATTACAAAATGACATGTAATAGAGTTGTTACAAGTTAATGAAGGATTAAGAGGTTAATTCCTAGGTTACAATAAGTTATAATCTAAAGTTTGCTCAGTAGTAATGTTGAAATCCTATAAGAATAGGTTGTGGTTTTTAATCCCATGAGTTGAGAGTTTTTCACGTAAAATTTTATTGTATCATTTACTTACTGTTGTGTGCGCGCGTTCTGTCGAAACTAATAGAGAACCTGATTCTCTATTTAGTTTGGTGTACAACTATTTTCTATCACGTCACTTACCCCCTAGATCCCGCCCCTAGGTTATGCTAAATCTTAAGATTGAGATATCTATTGCCGTGTAACGTAATTGAGATTCCAATTTTTTATTTTTAGTTAAGTGTAAACATCGAAGCTTTCATTGCCATGAGCTTGAATTCTTACTCGTGTTTCTGGGGATGATATATTCCAAACTGTAAGCAAGATTAGACCAAAGCTTGTTTCAACATCAATAACTCTGGGGTCCATAATAATAAGATTTAAAACTTTGAACACTGGAGTTGAAAACCAACAGAGACATTTTATTAGGATTTGATCCCATCTTCAAGGAAAAAGATGAGGCTGATGGAGAGGAAATGAGGAATAGGTTTATTTTATGAATCCTACTAGCTTCCTAGTGGGTAGACATAGAGTCTAAGTTTGTCTTTGAAATAGTACCAATAAGTTTTAGATAAATATTTATTGAGCAGTAGTACCAATATCATATAAAATAAATATCCAATCAACTTGCTTCATACACGTTCTCCATGTGCTTTTTACTCCATTTCAACTGAGAAGCATCTTTTATCAGTAATTTCAAGTTGCAATTTGCATTTGAGACCACAAAATTTTTGGCATGGATTCTATATCGAAGATGTTCATTTCGCCGAGACTTACAATCTCATCTTTACTTGTTTACTATGGCACTTCCTTTTTCCTGTTTCAATTTACGCAACACTTTAATTTTTGCTTTTATAATTACGATTTCCAGTTATTTAACCTCCTAAAGCTATTGTGGTAAGTGTAGTCTGTAGAAGAAAAACGTCAACAGTTTAACTAACTGTTATTGGCAAAAATAATCATCAAATATAAAAAAGAAATCTGAAAATAAAGAAGAAACACATTATTACATCAGAAAAAACAACAAATAAAATTTATATCAATAAAATAAAAGATAGGATTTGAGCTATTTTCTAGGTATCACAATAAAATAAAAGAAAGTATTCATTTTATTGAAACGAAAGAAAATAATTTTTCTACATTATAAAAAAAAATATTCATTTGTTGAAATAAAAAAAAATATTATATCTACAATATTAAAAAAAGTACTCTACATAATATTTCTATTTAGGGTTAGGGTGGTGGGAGGTTGGTTGGCGTGGGTGGGAAATTTATTTTTACTACTTTTTCATTATTCTAATCTTTTTTAGTATTATAAGAAACTATCAAATAAAATTTTAAACCTAAATTGAGAAAGAAATCATTTGGCATGAATCAACATTAATTTCAAAATTTAAAATAATTTTTATATATGCTTGTTTAAAAGTTGAGAATATTTCAAAGATATGGGTCAAATTGGGCCAGTTGGGTTACAATATATTGTTTACCTCATCTTGATCCAGTCTATCTTCACCTAAGAGCCCGTTTGGATTGGCTTAAAAAAGTCACAAGTGCTTAAAAGCAGCTTTTAAGTGCTGGAGCTTATTTTATAAATAAGCAGTTACATGTTTGGATAAAAGTGCTGAAGCTTAAAAAAAGCTGTTGAAGTGTTTGACAAACAAGTACTGGTAAGCACTTTTTCCTATTAAAAAGACAAAAATATCCCTAAAGCTGTTAACATTATAAAGGAGCTAATTACATGAGTAGCAATTATCTATAAGTATAATATATTAAAAAGGGAAAGATGAAAAAAAAACTGAAAATATATTTTTAAAAAAATTCG